>CM040406.1:20022152-20192996 GCA_022702515.1 Ilyophis sp. 1 JC-2022 | reverse complement strand
TAGCTACAAGCACACCATGGCATATTGTTATATATAGGAACATAAAATGGAGCATTTTAAAACAAGGACAGGTTTTTTAAAAGTTTATCCTGAACAAATGCAATTAGCTAAATACCAAAATCTCAAAACATGCCAACAGCACATTAGAAATGATAACGATAATTATCGTCCTTATTTAAAAGTTGAATAGGCTAAAGGCACACGGACGGTGGTCACGGATGTAGGCCTAGATTGATTGCAATGGGTCACATAGACCTGAGAGAAGTTAAAACAATTAGGCCTATGACATTTTAAAACAAGCACAATTTTTTTAAAGTTTATGCAGAAGAAATGCAATTAGGGTCTAGCTAAATACCAAAAGCGGAAACGCTTTTGAGGTGATGGCAAACGAGAATTATTATTAGTTAGCAAGAAGGCTATAGCTTCCACATAAAACAAATATAGCGATGACAAAGTTTTGAAAAACATTCTTTTGAAAAACGTTCTATTGTTTGAAATAGCATCACATGTGCACTTCCTTATATGTTCAAAAGCATCACATGTTCACATCCTATTATATGTCAAAAGCATTACATGTGCACATCATTTATTTTTCCTGTGTATCCTGGCTACTTTGATCAGACTACTTTGGCAGATCAGATGTTGTTATTGGCAGATGTAGCTAATTATCCAATGGGGAGAATTATTCTTTGTGGGCCTGGAGCATATGTAATGATGAAATTGGCAGGAAAAAGAAGGAGAGAAAATGTAAAAATACCCAAAGTTTGGGGATTTATTGTGTGGACGTGTGAAGTTGTATCTGAAATCTGTGTGTTTACATAAGGTCAGAAGATAAAAAGGTAATGTTATTAAGGGATGAGTCTGGTAATTGTGGTTATTTCTGTAGGAAACCCTGAAAAGTAGCAAACTCTGTGCTGTATGGTTATGGGGCATGCCCCACCTTAACTTGGCGGATGGCATACTTATTAACCCTAACACAACACAAATTACAAATTAATTATGATGCATTTTCTTTGAAAGGTGTAGGCTAATATGAAAGTAGGCTAATAATACAATTAAAATAGAGACAGATCACATGGGTTATTATATCATCATTCAGCAATAAGTTGACGATTTTGCTGGCACATCCTTTGTGATTAAAAGGAAATGACATCAAGATAAGCCAGAAACCAAGGTAAGAAAGCATCTCATGATCAGGAGGCTGTTCACTGATTTCACTCTAACGTTACTCAGCTGTGTCCGAATTAGAGCTGTGTAGCCTACTAGCATACTGTGTCGGTATTCCCATAGCCAGGGTCTTCCCTGGTGTTTAGGTTAACGTTACGATGCAGAACGTTTGAGACCTAAGGAGTTCCTGTAGTGGAATGATAGGTAAATGGAAATAATTTCTAAACGGAATGCGTCACTTACAAAGTGTGATATCGTTTTTCAGTAGTGAGCCTTTGTTATTTCGTACCATACTGTGCAGGGGAAAGAGCCACAGTTGTTCGTTTAAAGCTGTCTGGTTGCGTACATTACAACTCTTGCTTAATGTATAATTTCAGCAGGAGTAACATTACGTATACATGTATCTAGGTTATAACTTAATTTTGACTTTTTTCTTCAAATGTACCGTTTGCTACCACGTAATGTTTAAGACTAGTGAATGCTATTTTTCGTTTGCTGTCATCGATTCCCGCACTGCAGTGCTGGCTGGAGGCGCGGAACTGCAAGGTGGTTAGCTAGCACAAACTGTAGCTAGCTTTCAGAATAGTAACTTCGCATATCTAAGGTTCCTGCGGTTATTAGCTAGCTAGTCATTGTAGCTAGCAGCTTGTTGAGGTAAGTGACCATGAGACCGTTATGTAGACAGCGTTACATTGTCATGTGTTCAGTTTTTTTGTTATCCTGATAAACTGTTAGCTGACTAACGTTTTTGATAGCTTCTGTATTTTACAACGAAGCTAGCCATTAGTTAAATAACGCTAGCTCTCTAGATGGATAGATATGGCTAACTAGTTGCTGGTAAGTTACCGTAACGTTAGCATATATGTGTGGCATTTGACTGCGCCGGGGACATGGCATTTTAAAGAACTGTTGGCTACAGTTAGCTAGGCTAATTACGTTACTAACGCAGTGTCAGCTAGTTCAGTGGTTCCCAAAGTCGGTCCTGGGGGACCCCTAGTACGATGCTTTTCGTTCAACCACAATTGCAATCCCAAAATTTTTACAAGCTGTTATTTTATTTTTTTTAATTGGGTGCCTTTCATGTTTAGAGGGATTATTTACCCCATAATGTATAAACCATATGATATGTCATGAATGGCTATGCATGTCATGAAGAATAAAGTTGCATGCTATGTTGCTTATTGTGCTATATTGCAAACAATTATATAAAAAGAGATAACAGAATTTTTTAACTGATCAAATTAAAAAGATGTTTGGACAAATGGCCATGAAAACCAGTATAACCAGGAGTTTGGGCACCACTGAGCTCGTTAACAGCTAACGTTTAGGTAACGTACGTGCGCTTTATTGTAGATACTTTTCATCAAGCTTGCTAATTTAACGAGTTGATTGCTTATTTTGTTTATCCAAGTAGAATTCATAATGCCAATGGCGTGTGTCAGAGTTCGTTTGGATAACTTAAAGCAGAGGCTGAAGTTGGACCTCTTCAGAGAACTGGGTCGCCAGTATCCGGTCTTCTGTTTTCTTCTTCTCTTCTTGCTCTTGTCAACTGTTCTCTTAAATAGGTAATTTGGCTACATTTTTGCATGCATGTTAATATGGTGTTGTTATCGTGATCAGTAAATTCATTGTTATGATTTGGAATGTAGATGGTGATCGAGTTACTGTGGGAAAGTGTTTGGACGTCAGAATATATAGCTAAATAACGCTATAATGCTTGATGGGTCCAATCAATCACTTATATTGATACCAATATTGAATGCATTTTCTGTCCAAAACATGAAAGTAGCATAGGTCCTAATGTTGTTTTGAACTGTATATAAAACATTGTTTTACTACCTTAGAAGCAAATTAATGTTATGGTTTAACAGAAAGTAGCCAAAATATTGTACCATTCATAGCCTAATTTATTCCACAGATTTCTCATGCTTCAGTGAAAGTTTAGGTCACATGAGGGTGTCAATTCATGGCACTCTTATTGGAACAATTTATGATTTCTCTTTCACTGGGAATAAAAAAAACAACAAACTGCCAGGAAAGGAACAACATACAGAGTTGGAATATTTTTGGTGTACTTGGAGCTGTACATGTCAACATTGTTACTGCCCACGATTAACATAAGATTTATCATGTACAGGGATTTATCATGGTGGATTCAGTAGCTATTTGAGTTTTGAACACAGTTTGTTTGTGGATCTCTCTGGCACGTGGTTTACACGTCCTCTTATTTAATAAGCAAATAAATTGATTTAAATGGATTTTGTTGTAAATGTATTGTAAATTGTATTTGTTAAATGTATTTATAGATTTTGTTTATTTGCATATTTAGATTTTTTTTTTATTTTACGTTGAAAATTCTCTTCTCAGATACCTTCACATTCTTATGCTTTTCTGGTCGTTTCTGGCTGGTGTCGTCACTTTCTATTGCTCATTGGGCCCAGAGACCCTGCTGCCCAACATCCTGTTCGCAATAAAGCCAAAGTCAAAGGTAAAAAGTATCATTAAAAGAGGAATACTGTGTAAAAGCACAGTCATTTGTTTCTATTATTTAATTTGTTTACTTATCTTCTTCAACTGTAAGAATAATAGTGTCCCTCACTCATCGTATACGATTTGCCAAGTTGGAGACACACCTCCCTTATGGGTTTGTCATATTCATACACTGAGATGCTTTTAGTTCTGTAGTTTTGTTGTCTAAACTGCAGGCTTAAGCCCCCAATAATGCTTTTCCACTTTGTCTGTTGTTATGAAGTATTTGTTTGTAAAAGTATATTTCTCTGTTGACAGCAGGACCAGCAGGAGCTATTTCCCTTGGGTCACAGTTGTGCTGTTTGTGGCAAGATCAGATGTAAGCGACACAGGTATGACAGTTTACCAATAAAAGTGTAATGGTTTGGTGGTACTCTGCTTGCTGATTCAGGTTAAAATTACTCCACTCCAAAAATAAAAATAAAACAGACTTGTATTCTGTTTTAGCAGTTTCACCATACTCGGATTGTAGGCCTGACTTTTTCCCTATTGACTAGAAGACTAGAATAACCTACAGGGTAATGTACATATTGCTAATAGATTACCCACTAAAGGATGCATGCTCAAATGGTGCAATTATGCATGTACTACAGTCCAGGTTATTGCCAAAGTCCTCTTAATAGGATCCCAGACGAAGTCTATTTAGAAAAGTGACAGTCTTTTATAGACTAGTTGGAAAGAAAAAAAACATATATATACACACACACACACACTATATCCGTGCTGTTCATTTGAATTGACTTCAAACAAAATAGAAAATGAAAAAGAAAACATATCTGCCGTGCCCCAGCAGTGCTGATTAGGTTACCAGCAGTCTGAGCGGCTGACCACATTTTGGACAGAAGCCGGAGAAGGCCTTAAGAGTGGCCTGGGCTGGCTTGAAGTTGGCCTGTCAGCTCGAGGCTGTGTCACATTACACAGCGATTGGAAATGTGGTCCTGAGTGGCAGCTGCTTGAGCAGATGGCAAACGTGATTTTTATTGATCAACCAGAAACGTGTCATGTCAAACAAAGTGATTTTCTTTGTGGAATGGAAATGGGTCACAGTTTTGAAGTGCCCAAGTACCTCAAAAAAATATGGCCAACTTTCTCCCTAAACGCGGTTGTCTTAAGGGCTGTACTTACTGCCTGTTAAACTCGAAGACATTTGTGGCTTTTTGTGATATTTGATACTGTACCTCATAGTAAGTTTGAACGCAGATATTCTATACAAAACAGATGGCCAGCTCCTTCTGTCCTAAGGACCACCTTATTCTATGTGGTTCTGGTTGGTAGTTCTGCTCCTGTCTTTTTTGCCTTACTAGCTGAATGTCCTGGTTTTTTCAACCATGCACTTCATGATTATTCATAATGAGAGCATCAACTGTAAGGTTTAGCAGTTTTTATGGGTATGTCTAACTAAACATTCTGAAGTGTGACATGTTAGTTGTAAGCAAAATAATTTGTATAATTTTTCATAGAAGTCTTTAGTGCTCTTTAAAATTGAAGTTATAAGCGGATAGTTATAGTTATTTTATTACAGGGATACATATAATTTTTTATAACCTTGAAATAGGAATGCTTTTGAGAAAATACTATTCTGCTGAGTGGTGCATCTAGAATGGAATGCCGTTTCAATTTGGCCTAAATAATACTTTAGATTTAAAATCTGTGGGTTGTGTTGATTTTATTTACTTGATTTGATCCTCGCCCCTGCTATTTTATTAATTTGGCAAATCATAGTCTATTACTCCCACCAAGTGGCCAAACTATTAATTGCAGTTATTCTAGTAGCACTATCTGCATTCTACACAGGGAAGCCCTGAAAATGTTTTGTCTCCGCTTATAAAGAGAGGAATAGAAAGATTTCAAGGTCAAATTAATGTCAGTGGGATCTGATAGCAAATTATTGGAAGAGTCACATATTTCTGGAATAAAGTGAATACCAGCCATACACTTCAGCTGGTGGGCAAAAGGGGCTGGTTTTGTTTTCATGTTCATACAGCGGTGGGCCGTGGGATTGCTTCAATTAATGCTCAGCACTCAGTAGATCGTAGATCCAATTTAGATTGTAAATGAAAGCAGTCTTAAGATAACTCTGCAGTTGGATTTTTAGAGTATCACAATCAAGATATAGAAAAGACCTATTTAATTTCTGTTGTTCAGACCTGCAATCTATTAGAATGGGTAGAAAAGGTAATAATTTGTCTTTTACGACATGGCTTTTAAGTGTCCTACATTCAGTGGTTGCGCTAGAATAAATCATAATCCGTCAACATCTATGGGACGGGGTTGAAAAAAATCCGTCAACATCTATGTTTACCTGTCATTAAGTTTGTTTTAATGTTTACCAATTTTATATCGTCTGCGTTGCATTTTTGGATGCGTGTTTTTTGTTTTTGTTTACGGTATTATAACATTTTAGTTCTAACAAATAGTCTATTCATAACGAAAATGATAAATTATTAGGTTGAATTATGACGAGTTGGCCTGCAAGCGTCTCCTTTACACTTAATTACGTGTAGCCTATGCAATACAAAGTGCAGAACACGTGTATTAAAAAAACTAAATAAGTTTTCATTCACTCAGTGTTCTTGCTCAGCTAGTGTTTAAAATATTGGGGGCGATCAATTGCCTTTAAAGCAAAGTGCAGAACATAGGTGCCGATTTTGTGGGTGCTCAGGGGCCTGGGCCTCTAAATGTCTCGCGTTAATTCCAACCGCTTACGTTCACTTCTTGCATCCTTTTCTCGCTCCAATTGTCTTGTGCAGAGCGTGTTTTTGCTGTTTTATTGGACGCTGTATTTCAGACTTGACAATTATGCCAAAATAGTAATATCCTAAAATGCACAGCCTATATGAACATATGAATTGCTTCGGTAAAAGACCGCAAATGCACGTAGGCTAAATAGATTGAAATGATGTTATTAATTCTCTGAAAAAAAGCCTTTGAACGCAAGGCAGCTTGCATGTTAATGAGAACTGTTGCAGTTGAAAACGTGGCGCGATGAGTCCACTATATACTTTAGTTATTTGCCGGTGGCATTCAACTGTATGAGCATTTGATAAAACGTGACATATTAGGCTACGTACAAAATGTTATATTGTTTTGAAAGGACCCGGGTTAACGTTAAGCATAGAATGTTGTGTTGCCTATGCAATAGCCTAACAAACAAACTGAATGATATGTGAAACAAAAACGTCAGAAATATTATGTTTATTTGTTTAACTACAATGTTTTTTTTGCCTGTGGCAGAATTGTTTAAGGGCATCCCCTGTGGAAAAAAATAATAATTTGGCGCCTCTGGTGCAGAACATAAAAATTTAACAAAGGTTTTAATTCCATGCCCTTGCTGTAACGTTAGCTACAAAAAGGGCTTAATTTGTGATGCGACTCTATGCTAGAATTAACTAGCATACGCTAGGTTTAACAGGGAGGGAGGAGGAGTGCCAATCACAATGACAGGACCACAGAAAGGCATAGGTACGGAGTCAGTACTCGTTTTAGGCTATTGCAGCCAGTTAATAATGTTTGCAGCAATATTTTTTTATCTGTCAAAATGACTGATGGCATTTGTATTTCTCCGTCAAAGCTTCTAAAAATCGGTAAATGACCGGGAATTCTCTGTTAACGCAACCCCTGCCTACATTAGAGTTAGTTCGGAATTTTGGACATGATATCTCATTTACGACTTAGCCGTGATCTTGTCAATAGATGGAGACCATTTTCAGCTGATTCCTATGGAGGTAGATTTCTATCAAAAATAAACACAAACAAAAGTATAATCCACAATTATTTTTTACCATCCACACACACACCTCAATTTGTGCTCGTAGGTATAATCCACAAATGTGTTTTTGCCATCCACACGCAAACACCTCTCAACTTGTGTTTCGTAAATCATAATTTGGATGAATGCAAAAATTATATTCACAAAGGAAAATAAAATTTTCAGATATGTTTCCAATGTTCACATTTACAAATCAAAAGCTTGGCTTGTGAACTGGCGAATCTACATTTGGCGATCGAAGCACATCTGCTTGGATTTACGTACGGAATTTTGAGACAAATATTCCTTCCCTGTCGATTCACACGATTCACACGCAAAACTTCTTCTTTGGCGCTACCTAACAAGGCGATCAGTTTTTGGCTCATCAGCGCCACTTTTAGAACAAGTGGCAAAATTGCACATTATCTTTAAGAAGTGGATTAATGTTAAATTAAAACAACCGAGTTTTTAGTTTATTTAGGTTGTAAAGTTAACGCTAATCTTGCGATGGGAAGTTTTTTAAACAGTCATTGCACAAAACTCCTATCAGATTGCATGTAGCTAGCTAGATTACATTACAGAGGGGTAGGTCCGCACACAGTAGCTACATAACTCTTTCGCCCCTCATGGGAAAGATTATGTAAAACAAACTCAACCGTGTGAAGTAACGTTATTGCAGCCAATTAAATTCATTTGACAGCTCTTCTCACTGATACCGATGTCTCCTATGAAATCTTGTATTTGTTCAGCTAGCGAGCTAGTAGATAAGACACCTAAATTAAAATGATAATTCAAATTACATGGAGTGCTCTCCTTATTTTAGCTCAGTGTTGTACTTCCTAGTTCCTATCAATGGTTTTTCATCTCTGGTTTCTATCTTTGAGAAAGATTTGGAAAGCTAATGTTGGCTTTTTTTTACTTTTAATGTAAAAGTGGCGCTGATGAGCCGAAAACACATCGGTAGCGCCGAAGAAGAAGAAGTTTTGCATGTGAATCACAAGTGAATCATGTGTGAATCAACACAGGGAAAAACAGCGGAATATTTGTCTCAAAATTCCGTACGTAAATCCAAGCAGATCAAGCGTGTCCTTCGATCGCCAAATGTAGATTCGCCAGTTCGCAAGGCAAGCTTTTGATTTGTAAATGTGAACATTGGAAACATATCTGAAAATGTTATTTGCATTTGTGAATATAATTTTTGCATTCATCCAAATTATGATTTACAAAACACAAGTTGAGAGGTGTTTGTGTGTGGATGACAAAAATAATTGTGGATTATACTTTTGTGTTTGTTTATTTTTGATAGAAATCTACCTCCATAGATTCCATGCTGTCCTTCGTGTGGCTGTTGCTAATGCTAGCGCAACCTAATGGTATCAGTTAGCATTCACGACCAAACACACTTAAACACACTCCATGGTGCACCCAAAGCAAATAAAATACCACGACAGACTATCAGGGTGGATTTGAGTGTTTATACCTGTTACAGCCCGGTCTAGGGTAGGACAGTAGCAGAAGAAAGAAAGCGAGAACAAAGCAATGTAAAATGCAATTATCTGGAATTTATTTCGATAAGCTTCAGGAGTTGACAAGGCCAAAATAACAAACAAACATGCGCTGCCTGAGAGGGGAAAATGTATAACTAACCTACCAAAACAAAACAAATGAAAAGAAATAAACAGATCTTCCCTGCCTCCCTATCTATCATACCCAGAGTGAAAACAGTGGGGTAACAAAAAGAAAACTGCGTCAGACTCCCTACGTCCCAAGCTTCACCAGTGAACACCAATATACGAATACAAATACTTTACACAACTTTTTACACATGCAATATTTACAAAGATATACAATGGGGGAAATAAGTATTGGACACTCAACAATTTTATTATCAAACATATTTCCAATGTAGCTATTCACATGATATTTTGACCAGACATTGGTATTAACTCAATAAAACTACACAGCTAAAGAAATTGTAACGTTACAATTCTTTAAAAAAGTTATGTGCAATAAAGTGAAATGACACAGGAAAAAAGTATTGAACACGCTAAATTAAATGTATTTAATACTTGGTAGAAAAGCCATATTTTTTATATTTGGTTGCATATCCTTTGCATGCCATGACTTTATGTCTGTGACCCAACAACATCAAAAGGCTCTTGATATCTTATTTGCTGGTACTCTTACAAGCGATACTATAACAGCTCTGCATTTGAATGGATCTCTATGGGAATTGGGGGGTGAGACAAGATTTAGCTGTAAATTACACTGGAACAGTATAGAACACATGGTTGGCTAAGTGGCTCTAAGTCATCAAGGGTCTGATGTATTAAACAAGCCTTTAACCATCACTCTGCTGCCAGAAATACAGTAGATGTGGATGGATAACTTGAAGGGTTTCTTCTCCTGACTTATTTTTCCATAGAGTTCAATAGGAAAATCTGTCAGGAGAAACAACCCTTAAAGTGATCCTTCCATATCTACTGTATTTCTGGCAGCAGAGTGATGGTTAAAGGCTTGTTTAATACATCAGACCCTTGATGACTTAGAGCCACTTAGCCAACCATGTGTTCTATACTGTTCCAGTGTAATTTACAGCTAAATCTTGTCTCACCCCCCAATTCCCATAGAGATCCATTCAAATGCAGAGCTGTTATAGTATCGCTTGTAAGAGTACCAGCAAATAAGATATCAAGAGCCTTTTGATGTTGTTGGGTCACAGACATCATAAAGTCATGGCATGCAAAGGATATGCAACCAAATATAAAAAATATGACACTTCTACCAAGTATTAAATGCATTTAATTTAGCGTGTTCAATACTTTTTTCCTGTGTCATTTCACTTTATTGCACATAACCTTTTTAAAGAATTGTAACGTTACAATTTCTTTAGCTGTGTAGTTTTATTGAGTTAATACCAATGTCTGGTCAAAATCTCATGTGAATAGCTACATTGAAAATATGTTTGATAATAAAATTGTTGACGTGTCCAATACTTATTTCCCCCATTGTACAACAGCAACCAGAGCAAAGGGGAATAGGCAAAAGTCGGAGTCAAGGGACAAGCGATAAGTCAGACACACAATCGGCGAACAGAACAAAAAGGAAATGGACGTAAATCAGAGTCAAGAGAATACAGCAAGGGTCCTACACAATCAGCGGATAGAAAGGAGTAGGTGTAAATTGCTGTCAAAAGGAAAAGCGGTCAGGGTCATACACTCACAAGCAGTGAACAGAACAGTAGGGGCACAAATCAGAGTCGAGAAAACAAACAAATCATACACGTTATCAAAATTTGAAGTCCTAACAAAAATAGCAATTCAGAATATGGGTCTCCCGAATGCTGAACTTTTCAAATGGGAGTGGTCCAATCAGGTAACAGGGGCGGGGTACACAGGGTGACGCAGGACGGGGGCAGAGACGGACCAGAAACAAAATAGAAACGAACAGACGGAACAAAACGTACCACTAAGGTTGTAACAATACCATCGTTTTGAAGTCAAACTATCTTTGAATTATTTATTTGTGCTATCGCCCTATGTTCTCTGTGGAAGGAGCCAATGTCTTAACGTGGCGGTTGTGGATGCTAACTGATACCATTAGGTTGCGCTACCATTAGCAACAGCTCGACGTCCATACAAAGGACAGCATGGAATCTGCTGAAAATGGTCTGTCGATTGACAAGATCACAGGTAAGTTGTAAATGAGATATTCAATTGCTGTGTCCCAAATCGCATACTTTCATGCTCTTAGCACGCGCATGCATGCGAGTCCATAGCGAAGTACGGTAGTGCGGAGCATGGGAGTATGTGATTTGGGACACAGCGATTATGTCCAAAATTACGAACTAACCTTTTAATGGCCCTGTCACACTATTGCGTATGAGAGAAACGTATGAGTTGCGTATGTAAATTCATACAATTATTTTCATACGCACAAAAAGCCCTTGAAAATAGCGTACGCCTAGCGTATGCTTAGCGTATAAACCATACGTCCGAATACACACAATTTTTAAGCATGCTTAAAAAACATTTTGTGCCTCGCCGTATGCCACCGTATGCCATCGTGCTTGAAACGTATACAACCTATGCCTAACGTACCCCTAGCGTATGTCAGCGTATATCAGCGTATGAGTGATATTTTTCATACGCTAGTACGATATGCAATAGTGTGACAGGGCCATAAGGAAGAGAAAATTAAATCTGTCATGTTTGTGGTAATAAAGTTTTTCTCAAATGTTTTCCTCACACATTTCCTGAAACTACATAATTTCTCAACACTTAAACAAAAAACTGTTAGCTGTTCTTTCAAAACTTCATTGTTGTCTATCTTCAAAACCATGTACTCTTCCTCCAAAATGACACTTTGCCTCCAAATCATAAACACTTGTCAACAAATTAATAGACATTAGGCATGCCAATTACACACTGGTGTAAAAAATGAGACACTATTACCATTATATTATTTGGTATTGTTTGAGTGTACTGGCCAACTCAAATATAGAAAAAACTGAGATGATTTTTGTTATATGTTATTTTTCCAAATTACAGAAATGTTGGGAGTAGACAATTTAAATTAAAAACAAACAGGAGAAAATGAAAAAAGCAGCGGGAGAAGTGTATTTTGGAATGATACAGCCACCCTTGGTATGACAAAAAAAAACTGGTTTCACTGAACTAGCTTCGAGAGATTTGGCTGGAGACTGCCCAGCTTCCCTGAGGGTCAAACAATGGTTGACCACCTAGTTAACCAAAGTCACCTGAATCTTGTCTGCGATACTTCCTCTCTTTGGTCTTCCTCGTCCTCTTCCTTCTCCAGCTCCTTTCATTCTTACTCTTTGTTCTCCAATTGTCAGCCATTATTCTCCAATACAGGAGGGCTCACATTTTTATTTGTGCTAAAGCTTTGATTTCTGATTGAATAATTAAAGGAACTAGTGTTTTGCCTGTGAAGAATGCGTGTGTTCAATTGATAATTGGGAGTTTATCATTTTTAATTTTTAGTGTCATGTGAAAACAAAATATATATTTTTTTAATTGTGCCTAAAGAGGAGAATTGTGTGAAGTGTATTAGAAAGTGTTAAAGAAACTGAAATTTGTGTTAAAACAAGCAAAATGTACTTTTTTTTTTTTACATAAGCAACTAACCAATTCGTTTAAAAAAAGCACCAATTTTAGTGTGTAAACTATTGAGAAAAACTGTAAATGTTTGAATAGCGGTAGAGAAATTTAAATCGGAGAGGAGAAGGCTGTCAATTTGGGAAATAAACTATTTGGGGGAAAAGCAATGGACATGAGAGAAAAAAAGGAAATTATTTGGCAGCAGCATTTTCTGGGGTTTTGCATCTCATCTTTCTCTTGCGACCCCTGCTGGTTGATTTAGGGCCTGCAAGTCCACCCGTTTAGCTGTGCATGAAGCGTCTTCCTCCAACTCATCTATGCGCAAGCAAATGAAAGGTGAAAGATAAAATAAAAACAATTGTGCAGTCTGTCAAATTAAATTAAATGTTCAGGTGCCTCATCTTAATGATAACTGTTGTCCTCAAACACTCCACTGGAAGTTCTCTGTCTACGCTATTCTCTTCCTGATAATGTTATCCGTCTACATATATAATTACTTATTACAATTATTATTACCAGCTGTTTTGGACAGTTCACTGAAAGACACCCGTGTCATGTACTGTTACTAAAATAATTTAACTGCAGCTGGATTTTAATGTCCCATAACAGACCAACGCTACTGCTGGAGAACTATCAGCCATGGCTGGATTTGAAAGTACACTCTAAAGTGGATGCTTCTCTTTCAGAGGTAAGATTAATAGCTCTTGTCATTACTTTCCATTTTTACTTGTCTTCAAGAACTCCATTTGTTTTGTTTATTGAAATGCAATGTCATATGATTGGTTCCCAGATCCTGGAATTGGTCCTGGAGAATTTTGTATACCCTTGGTACAGGTATGTTGTGACATTTTGAAAGGAATTGAATGCACATTTAATAGGGCCTCCTGTAAGGTTCAGTTGTTGAAGTGTTTGCCACTAGCACACCTGTTGTTGCAGGTTTGAACCTGGAATATCATTCACAGACTATGACTTGGAATCCACAGTAGCAGAGCACAGTTGGCCATGTCCCACCAGGGGTTCGGTAGGTTTAAAGCAGCCAGGGTTGCTCTGTTTACATCTACATTAGTATCTTGGAACAATGCACCAGGAACCCACAGGCTGGAATTTATCAGTGGGAGACAACTCCTCAACACTAGCTTTCTAGGGTGTGGGTGGCACAGTGGCGACAAATTTAGACCAATTTAAGTGCTTACGCTAAGGTCTGTACGTTACGTTAGGGAGTGGGCCCCTATATAACTACCCCCCCATGAATAAAATGCATTTGAATGAGCTGGAGGTAATGGTAATAAAGCGTTAAAAGTGCCAATGCAGGCTGCTGGATAGCTCACTTAGTAAAGTGCTAACTTGCATGAGTGAGTACTTTGGTCTCGGATTGAATCTGACCGGTGCCAGTGTAACGCACAATTGGCATTGTGTTTCCCATGGGATTTATGGGAGGGATTCTGTCGGCGGGGAAAGTACTGTTCATTGCTCGAGCGAGCCCTGTCACTTGCTCTCTGCGCACGTGTATGATTGGGTCTCCTCCACTCCACTCCCTGCTCTGTGCGTGCATGGCTTGTGGGTGCAGTGTGAAAAGAAGCCGATGCCTGCCACCGCGTGTTTCGTAGGAGAACCGCAAGTTGTCTTCACTCTCCTGAGCCGGTGTAACTGCAGAGACTGCTCTCTCTGCGGGGATTGCTCCCCCCTATTTCCGGTTCCATCGGCATTGTGATGCGTCGGCCCCTTATTGGATACAACACTATCACATTATTACGTAGCCTGATTATTATCTTCTGCACTTGCATACGTACAGATACTGGGTACGTTAGTTAACTTAGTAGCCTGCGAGCTATAAACGTAACTAACGAGCTAGCTAACGTTGCCTTTTGGCTCTGCCAGTGTAAAATAATGCCATGTATACATAGTTATACAGCTAGCTAGCTACTGATTGCAGAAATGAACAGCTAGCTTGCTAGCTACAAACCTACGCTCCTTTTAGCAAAACAGTGTGGGCTATAGTGGCAAAGTCGAAGATTAATGTCCCACAAACCATTAGCGCATTCACTGGTGAAAATAATGTATTGTTGAATATTATGAGCTCATGTTGGGAAGAGCTAGCTGGCTAGCACATCACATAATTGCAATTATCAGTAAATTGGCCATATTTAGCCATTGGTAAATAATAGCTAGCTGCATCGCTAGCTACCTAGCTAGCCAGCTACCGACCGCAGCAAGCTATATGTAATAACGTTAACTGCAACTAAACTTGCTGTATTCCAAAGCAATGCTACCCAATCTTTCCTAATTGTTAATTAAACAGTTCACAAATAATTACACTCCAGAAAGCATAAGTTTATACTTGGTTGTCAAGTTTACTTTAGATAATGTACAGGTTGTAAAATGGTCGATGCTGCTAGAAATATTATAGCGACATATAACATTCAAATTTCCAAACAGACATTTAAAATAACAAACATCATTTACAATGGAGAAAGAGGGATGAATAAATAAAATACAGATAAAGATTTTAAATATTTAGACCTAGTAAATAGCCTAAATATTGCATTTTACAAACCTATCCAGACATCCGCGTCCGCTGATCGCAGGGTTGGCGGTTAGATCCCCGACTCCTCCTGTCCACATGTCGAAGTGTCCTTGGGCAAGACACTGAACCCCAAATTGCTCCCAATGAGCAGGCTAGTACCTTGCATGGCAGCTGCTGCCATTGGTGTGTGAATGGGTGAGTGAGAGGCCATTGTAAAGCGCTTTGGATAAAGGCGCTATATAAGTGCAGTCCATTTACCATATATGTTTTCCCTATTAATCTAGCCTACTGTATGTGTCAGTATTTGAATCTGTCTTGTTTGTCTATTTAATTTTCGGTTTCTTTCGTGTGTCTTTATTTTTGTTCGCCGTCTCCCCGTCCATGTGCTTTTGTTTTAACTACCTCACTGTGTCTGTCCCACCTTCTGTATCTCACCTGATTAGCTAGTTGTTTTCACTTGTCCCGCTACTCACCTGTTTCTCGTTTGCTTGTTAGTTCTGTGTATTTAAACCCCACTCTGTCTTTTGCTCAGTGCAAGTTTGTCACAGTTGCCTCCTTTGCCCTGGTTCGCTACCAGCCTTTCCTGACCCGTGTTTTGCTAGTTTCTTCGTGTGCCTGATTTATGTTTTCCTGACCTTTTATTTCTTGACTTCGCTTTTTCTTGGATTGTGTTTTTGTACTTTTGCCGTGATCAACTGGTTTTGACTACTGCCTGTTCCTGACTTCAATTCTGCCTTCTCCTTGTGGCTTTTGCCACTAATAAACCTCAGTTTATTTTTGACGTACTGCCTGCGCCTGAGTCCCTACAGCACCCTGACAGTGTGTTTGTGGGTCAGTTGATGCCAAATAAGTAAAATGGTACTTCTTTTGACATGTCAAATAATATCAAATGTTATTTGTGAACACAACTTTGTGAACAAAAGAATGTCTAGGCTCTGTCATATGGTAGGCCGAACAGTTCAAAAGCCGACGCAAACTAGACACCGTATATCCAGTTGCTCTGCGCTACCCAGTTTTTAAGCGAGATATATCCAGCTAACAAGACAGCACCTATCCAGTCATCCTGCGCCACCCAGTGGACATCGCAAGATACCCAGTGGACATCTCCACATATCCAGTCGGGTAGCGCGAGCGATCCAACTGGACCGCGTGGGATGTCGAACTGGGTAGCTCTGCGCTATTCAACTGGGTCACGCGGGATGTCCGGCTGCGTAGCGCAAGATGTCAAATTGGGTAGCGCCGCGCTATCCAGCTGGATATCTCTCTAGAGTTAGCCTACAGGATATGTGTATCTCGTTAGGTTGTGTTTATGAATTGTTAAACAAACAAAGGTTGCAATAATTTGTCTAATCTATAAAAAAAGTCTTCAACTGCAATTTATGTGACGCCATTCTATCATAGAGACTATTTACTCGTTGGTCAAATGTTTAGTTATGCTGTTTGTTACGCTGGCTAGCGGAGCTGGCTGGTCACCAGGGCTAGCTAAGTGTTATTGTGTGTATAAAGTGCGTAGGCCTACGTGTGTTTTGTTGACAGTAGCTAGTGTAGCTATATAGCCACAGTAGAGCTATAGGTCATGCAATATGTTTATGACAGTTTGCAGTATTATCGCAAGTCCAGTATAAAAATGCTTGAAGTGTCTGCGTTTGAGTCAGTGTAATCCTCTGTGTACTGGGAACATGTTGCTTTTATTGCAAGCCAGAGTGAATCTGCCTGGTCTGTCTTTAGATGCAGTCGCTACAATATTATTTTATTCATGCGTAGGTGTCAACCTCTGGAAAGAGCCCTTATTTTTCATGCCTGCAAAACTGTATAAATTCACCAAAAACCGCATAGAACATAATCTATCGATTATTTATTAAAATCACTAGCCACGACAGTTATTTGTCTGATTCAAGTTTATTTAATACATTCCTGTATTTAGCTTTTCACATAATAATGACTGTAGCTACAAATTCATTAAGGTTCTCATTTTAAAACGGGTAAACAGACACCCCAAAATGACTGACCCCGCTCACTGACCCCGCTGACTGACCCCGCACACTTACAACCCAGTGCAGGAAAGAGATATAATTTCCTAAATTATGCAATAGGTGTGTTGTTCTTACGGGCCTACATAACAGCTTTGATAGCCTAAGTAGGCAATGTGCATTAATGTAGCCTACATATGGTTATAAAATTAGCTCATCTTAATTTGAATAATTTTCTAGTAACAGTTAACATGAAGTTAGACGGGTTATTTTACAATTAAACTTGTAGTAGCTTCATTAAACTGAGTCATCCACCACATGAATACGTCATGGAACATTAGCTAATTATCAAAATTGCATAAACTTTAACATCGTCCAGTCATAACCATTTAACTGTTCGCTTGGTTAATTAACGTTAGATAGTTTTACAGTCAAGCTGGAAAGACTGCACACCGCTTTCACCATCTCCATGTTTTATTACGTTACAGACTTATACTACAATAGATTGAGTTCATTTTTTGCCTCAAACATCTACACACAATATCCAATAATGACGAAGTGAAAACAGGTTTTTAGAAAATATGCAATTTTATTTTATACTGACAAAAATATGTTATTTAGGGGTTACATATCTGTACACACCCTTAGCCTAATATTTGGTTGCTGCACCTTTGGTAGTGATTACAGCTTCAAGGCGTCTTGGGAAAGAAGCTACGAGCTTGGCACTTGTTTCTGGACATTTTTGCCCATTCCTCTTGGCATATTCTTGCAAGCTCTGTCAGGTTTGATGGGGAGCGTCGGTACACAGCCATTTTCAGCTCTTTCCACAGATGTTCAATTGGATTCAGGTCTGGGCTCTGGCTGGGCCACTCAAGGACATGCACAGACTTTCTCCGAAGCCACTCTTTTGTTCTCTTGGCTGTGTGCTTCGGGTCGTTGTCATGTTGGAAGGTAAACCTTCGCCCCAGTCTGAGGTCCAGAGCGCTCTGGAGCAGGTTTTCTTCAAGGATCTCGGTGTACTTGGCTGCATTCATCTTTCCCTCTATCAGGACTAGTCGCCCCGTTCCCGCTGCTGAAAAACATCCCCACATCATGATGCTGCCACCGCCATGCTTCACTGTAGGGATGGTATTAGCCAGGTGATGAGTGGTGTCTGGTTTCCTCCAGACGTGATTCTTGGTATTCAGGCCAAAAAGTTCAATTTTGGTTTCATCAGACCAGAGAATCTTGATTCTCATGGTTTGAGAGTCCTCTAGGTGCCTTTTGGCAAACTCCAAGCGGGCTGTGATGTGCCTTTTACTAAGGAGGGGCTTCCGTCTGGCCACTCTACCATAAAGGCCGGATTGGTGGAGTGCTGCCTGGATGGTTGATTTTCTGAAAGGTTCTCCACAAGGATACGCTGGAGCTCTGTCAGAGTGACTCTCGGGTTCCTGCTCACCTCCCTGGCCAAGGCCCGTCTTCCCCGATTGCTCAGTTTGGCCGGGCGGCCAGGTCTAGGAAGATTCTTAGTGGTTCCAAACTTCTTCCATTTACGAATGACTGTGCCCTTTGGTACCTATAAAGCTGGTTAAAATTTTTCCATACCCTTCTCCAGATCTATGCCTTGACACAATCCTGTTTCTGAAGTCTGCAGATAATTCCTTTGACCCCATGGCTTGGAGTTTGCTCTGACATGCACTGTCAACTGTGGGACCTTATATAGGCAGGTGTTGGCAATCCCCATTCATGTCCAATCAATTGAATTTATCACAGGTGGACTCCAATTAAGTTGTAGAAACATCTCAAGCAGTATCAGTGGGAAAAAAATGCACCTCAGCTCACTTTTGGGTGTCATATCAAAGGGTGTGCACACTTGTGTACATATGATATTTTGACTTTTAATAAATTAGCACAAATGTCTAAACCTGTTTTCACTTTGTCATTATGGGCTATTTTGTGTAGAATTTTGAGACAAAAAATGAACTCAATCTATTGTAGAATATGTCTGTAACATAAATAAAACGTGGAGAAGGTGAAAGGGGTGTGCAGACTTTCCGGCTTGACTGTAGGTATCTTGTGGGCTACTGCGTCTTCGTGGTTTGTTGTCATAAAGTACAGTCCTGATGTCGCTACTTGCTTTCCCCGCAACCTCAGAAATCGAGAGTATAGGCTAGCTATAGCAGAGAGAGGGAGAAATAAAATGTGATTGCTGCGTTTGAATGAATTATGTTGAAAAACGTTTGAAAACAAAATATAGACTAGATTTTCCATATCATAATCTTATACGCCCGCAAACCTTCGAAAAGGTGGAAACCCATATTTTATACGGGCAAACCGTAGCTTTGGGTTGACCGTGAGTAGCCCACCCATTTCAGGCTTGGACAACACAGGCTCGAGAACACAAGAGCAACGTGGAAGCTAGCAAAATATATATGAAAGAACAGGGATTATTCTTTTAAATAAATTGCATATTTAGCCTGTTTAATTTTTGCTGCTTTATTCCAACTATAATATGTTTCTAATTTGTTTAAAAATACCAGAAAACGGCACTTTGAACTAACTAGGCCTTTTCATTTTATGAATGTGATTAATTACACACTTACACAATTACATGTGAGAGATTACTGAATTCCTGTCCAATAAGCGACATCGAATTGGGTATCTTCGAGCTATCCAACTGGGTAGCGCGAGCTGTCCAACTGGGTGACGCGGGCTGTCCAACTGGGTTGCGCGCGCGCTGTCCAACTGGAAATGTGGTGTCTAGTTTGCTTCGGCTTTTGAACAGTTCGGCCTACCATACTGTCGGACCACACATTTATATTCAGATGAATAAACACATACATTCATAATACAGTTCATAAATGCATAAATAATGCATTTTATTCATGCTATGCTTTTCATAGACCCAAAGCACTGGATGCAGGCATTTGTTCAAACACAGCCTATAGTCTAGTCATTTTTTATTTAAGTTTAAATTAAAACATCTGAATTGCAGATTATTTCCACTATAAATGATTCACATTCTCTTCAGGTGGTAAGATGAAAAAACACAGGGCCAAGTTACATGAAATAATTTAGGAAAGATTGGGTAGCATTGCTTTGGAATAGAGCTAGTTTAATTAGTGTGAGCTATGATAGGCAATATTGTTTGTTCTAATTTGGCCTCAATTGATATTAATACATGTAACGGCAGGCCTAGTTTTTACAAGTTTTAATTAATTACTTACAGACAGTGCTTTGTAGGCTATGTGTGAGTAACCTTGTGTCTTTGTATGTTGAAAATGTTTTTTTGTTGACATGTATATATAATCTCATATATATGCAGTATGCATACAGTTTACAGTATATTTACATGAGGAAATAATACAGTGTAACTCCCAGTGGGCCCTGGGGTCGAAGACCCCTCACCCCCTACAACGCCCCCCTCCCCCCATCGCCAACCATGGAATGATTGGAATGATTTCTCTTCCTCAGGGACATTACAGATGACGAAGCGTTTGTGGATGAGCTTAGGGTGACGCTGCGTTTCTTTGCTGCTGTGCTGGTTCGGCGGGCCCAGAAAGTAAGGACGTGGGTCGGGGACATCGGTCTAAGGACATGGGTCTGCTTCAGGCTTCCCACATTGGTGTTTCTGTGCTTGCCAGTCTGACTCTTGATTACAGCCCCAATTCATAGCTCTGATTTTATCTGTGTGAATGCTGATGTCAGACCTGCACCTGGTGCAAGCGATTATAGCAATTTTCATCTGGAGACGTGTGCATTAGTGACCGAAATTTCAAATGAATAAATCTTAGAAGGTTGTGAACTGGCCATGAAATGCTCACATTGTTTTTGGCGTCAGGCCTGTGTATTGTTAAATATTTTTGTGGTGAGGCCCCCTTTCTATTCATTCCTAGTAAGTTATATTTTTGATATTGTTTTTAAGTTCCTTGGAGTGGACAGGCTTTTTCACCCAGCCTGACACTGAAGCTGTGAAAGATTTGAGCAAATGGGAACTTGTGCAAATGGAGATGGAGTAGGGGGAAATTAGTCTGGATTTGCTGCTTCTGTGAAATGATCCATCTGCATATGTGCATGTCTGCCAGCTCTCTCGTGTTGATTACAACCTAATTTATTTTACCAAATAGTGCTATCAGTGATCAGTGACCTCATCTGCCTGGCTGTTGGTCAGCTGAAACCTGTTAACCTTTTTTTCTTGTAGGTTGATGTTCCATCTCTTATAACACTGAAGCTCCTGAAAGTTGCCATGAAACACATTGAAATCATTGTGAAGGCTCGCCAGAAAGGTAGGTTCATTAGGGTTCTTTAAAAAATATAAAAAACATTTTTTTTTAAATTAAATAAATAAACTTGCACTTGTTTTCGCACACTTTCAAAATAAAGAAATGGAAAGCAGTGTTCTACACACATGGATTACAACAAATATGTGTAGGTGTGTAACAAAATTACTTTTATATGAAATGTATTATTTCCATTTTTAACATTGTTAAATTAAACTAGTTAATAGGTAAATGAGACCCACACATTATCTGATTATAATTTTTAACATGTACTTTAAAGTCACCTGTGTAAATCTTCTAACATTTTAGATCAAATAAGTCAAACAGACCTGGGAAAGAATAATAAAATATATATGTTATATTGAGATGCTTGTGTCCTGTTCTCCCACAGTGAAGAACTCGGAGTACCTGCAGCAGGTGGCATTGGAGGAATACGGACCTGATCTTCACGTGGCCCTGCGGAGCAGGAGGGACGAGCTCCTCTACCTCAGGAAGCTGACGGAGATGCTCTTCCCTTACATCCTGCCTCCCAAGGCCTCTGACTGCAGGTGAGTGGGCTTCGGTTTGATTGGCTTAGCCATCCCTCACTCACCACCTGAAGTGATATGTGGTGTGTCTTCTGGCATAAAATGGCAGCTGCCCAATACAGCAGGGTGACTATTGCTGGGTATTGAATGCCTTTTGTTTGTTTGGTTGTTAAACCATGTGCCTGTTTCTTTGGTTCCCAGATCCCTCACTCTCCTTATTCGGGAAGTGTTGGCAGGGTCTGTCTTCCTCCCCTCCATGGACTTTTTGGCTGACCCTGTGAGTATTGCTGTGCTGCAGCTTTACAGCTATTCCTGTACAGTCTGGTTTAAACATTCTCAGCAGGTACTTTGCATGTGTGCCCTCTAGTGGATTATGGAGTTACTGCAGTAGGATGTAGTTACTTCAGGAGGTGCTTGTTCACTAGTGGTTCTCAAACTTGCTCCTGGGGGACCCCTGTGTGTGCTGGTCTTCATTCCAACCATAATTACTGTCCCAGACTTTTAACAAGCTGTTAGTTTTTTTAAATTACACTTTTCATTTTTTGAGGAATTGTTTACCCTCAAAATATTATTATTACAAAGACAAGCCTTCTGGATTTATGAACTTAAATGTGCACTATGCATGATTTTTAAATATATATATATATATATAGAATATTTTTTTAAATATTATAAAATAACCATGCTCAGTCATATCTATGATGCACCAGCGATCCCTGTTGGAAAAAAAATAGCCAAAACCTTGCTCTTCTTTCTAAGATGTGTTCGGGATGTTTCTGGGCGTGGCGCTCTTTTCTGTGTGGGGAGGGGTGGGTGTGGCTACAGAGCCTGCAGTGTGGGATCAGGTCTTTGTTGCCATTGCCAGCTAGCTACTGCAATGGCGGATGTGAAGAAGAGGAGGTACAGCGAAGCAACAAGCCTGCAGGGCATGTTCAAGAAGCGGAGTCAACCTAGGGAATGTAAAGTGACACGGAGTTAGTGTTTTCTGTTGGACGTGTAAGTAGGCAAGGTTACCTCTAGCTATGCAGCAAGCTATGTTAGGTAATTTTTGGTGGCTGAAGTCGGGTACCTTTTGAATCAAATTATTATAACGGTGTAATATTATGTTGTATTTCAGAAAATAAATAATATTTGTATATAAATATCTTCATGAAAAAGTCAGTTACTTTACAGTGGTATTAACTAGCTATGATAGACAGGATATGGTATGTTAATGTTAGGCTACTTATTCCACACACTATTTCGTCTTTACATCCAAGTTCTAAATTAATGTTCAGAATGACGTTAGCCAAACACTGAACAAGCACACCATTTTTTTCAGCCAGACATTTAACGCACTGAGCCGGCTGAATTTCTCACTGCCACAGTTTAAAACAGGAAGCGGTCCTGGGATCACAAGCTTGCAAATGGGTTTGAACAGTTATAGGCCTCTATTGAAATAAAATTGTTCTGTAAAACTTCTATTTTTTTCAACCTGGTGTAATTTATGCCTGCATGAATGATTAGAGCTTCAGAGTGTTTTTTAATGATCGCGGGAGCTTGATGTTGTAGTTTGTCATCCACTCTCGAACCAGGAAAACAGTAGGCTGCACGTTAAAATCCTTGAAACCACTGGCAACATTTATGTTGCAAACATACAGTCCCCAATTACAATGGCGTTCGTCGGAGACGGCAGTAACGATGAGCCAGATACATGCTTTTTAGCAGACACTTTTATCCAAAGTGACATAGCCTACAGCAGGGGTTTTCAAAGTGGGGGCCGCGGCCCAACGGGGGGCCGCCAGGGGCCGCCAGGGGGGCCAATTGGAAGGGAGAGGAAAATGGAAAATGGAAAATGCAAAAAAAAAAAAAAAGTATTCAAAAAATACATTTCAATTCATAAGATTACTGTGCCGGTTTAAAATAAGATATAAATAGTTATAAATCCTTTCATATCGAAATTAGGTCTTTGCCATGCCCTTCTTTCAATCGCAGCCAATAACTAACCGTCTGCCTGTCAGTCAAAGCGTTACGTTGAGCTGCTAACGGCCCGATTATGGAATCAAAATATGGTCAAAAGTATTGTGTTGTGTATTAAGAAGCTGTATGTTTGATTTTTTTACATTTGCCAGTGTAATTTAAAAGTTTATTTTTAAAGCCATTTCGCAATAAGGGGGCCCCAGCCAGAGGCTACGGCTATTTGGGGGTCCTTGGCATGGAAAAGTTTGGGAACCCCTGGCCTACAGTATACGAATGCCTACATTATGCAGCAGGCGCTGATGTTTGTAGAGCTGAGGACTTCAAAACGATTTCAAAAGTGTTAATTTAATCGTTATAACACTGCCCAATTACTGTTACCATCCATACAGAATAATACATGTTGCTAAAAATGTTATTTTCATTTGATGTTCACTTGACATTTTTTGCGTGTTTTTTGCCTCAACAGAGGGGAGTGGGCGGGGTTTAGAATGAAGGAGTAGACTTTTTTTATTGTAAACACAGGACCAGAGAAAGGCAAAAAATCCTGCATAGTGTACCTTTAACACACCTTTCCCCTATGGAATGAATGAAGAATTAGGCGTTTCATGTTTTCTTTAGAGTAACCCCTGTCATGCATTGCCTTTTTTCAATCTGTGCTGTAATTGTACATAAAGGTTACTACAGTTATCTCTAGTTGTGGTCAAAACTTCTATTTGGTTTTCTTGCAGGTGTGAATGTATGTTCTCTTGCAGCTTTCTGTAATTGTCAGGGCCGGCATGGGTCAATTGCCTCATTCATGAGCCTGTGTCTTAGTTGAGGACCAACTGCTTTCTATTTGTGAACTTACATGTTCCTGTTTAAAAAAAAATTGTAACTTGCTCAGAGAGAGCACTGAAGAAAGCAATACGCTGAAACGTTTGCTGCTGCTTTTTAATGCACTGAGCACTTTTTCCATTTTCCCATGTTAATTGCTACTAAAGCAACATTTTTGACTTTGGTCTTTTTTGGTAAACAGTATGCATACAGCCCTTTCTTTATGTTTTTTCTCCGCTCCATGCGTGTATCCATGTATGTATGACAATTTTGGTAGAAAAAAAAAAATAATAATTAGCATACATAGGGGTCCCCCAGGTCTGCGATTGAGAACCACTGCACAAGTGAAACAGACAGGCAGTCTGTTAATCAGTCAGTCATTGAATGTGTCATTGACAGTGAGCGACCGACCGACCGTTGAGGCACTTCAGGTTCTCGGAACCTGTAAATACAATTAGTTGGGCAAGCCTTACATAGTTTAATTGGGTATGATGTTTGTTTATAGTGTACATAAATACAATACACACATATAATTTGTCTTTTTTTGTGTTTGTTACAGGATATTGTGAACCATTTGCTGATTATATTTATTGACAACTCACCCGTAAGTGCATGAGATGTTGATTTGTAGAGACAAATGATTTTATTTAATTACTTAGCAGAAATGGCAAAAATAATATATTTATTCATCAGCCTGAGCCTGCAACAGAGCCTTCCTCCACCCTGGTTCCATTCTTGCAGAAGTATTCTGACACTCGTACCAAGAAGTCATCGGTAAGGGCCCTGCACATTCTTGGGCTGCAATACTTTTGGTGCCCTCCCTCAACCCCGCCTCTGACTCCTTCCTCTGGGCTGCCCCTCCCCCAGGTGCTGAAGTTGGAGCTGAAGGAGATCCGTGAGCAGCAGGACCTGCTGTTCCGCTTCATGAACTTCCTGAAGCAGGAGGGGGCGGTCCACGTTCTACAGTTCTGCCTCACAGTCGGTAAGGAGGGGCAGGTCCCTCTGCTCAAACTGGCTCTGAGCAGAGGTTCCAATGTCTACAGTCAGGACCTGTTTGAAGCAGTGGGGCTGCAACAATATACATAGTATTTAACCTCCTAAGACCCAGTCATTCATTTTTGTCCCCTGTAGGGGCCATGAGTCTCTGGTCTTAATCTCAAGAACCATATATTCTACTATGCTGAAACCAACACTACGAGGGACATTCAATAAAAATAGAATAAATAATATTTAAAAAAATATATTTTTTGCAGGGTATCAGGAGGATATAACAATTCCATAGAAGAAGGAGATAGTACAGTACGTTATATATATTTTATGCTTAGGGATAGTTATTTTAGGGATGTCAATCCTGAATGGTTTGGATGGCAGGAGTTCATGAAAAATGCTTTTAATCATACTGACGATCAATGCTGCGGCCGCATGCATCGCTGGCGTGGTCAAAATTCAGCACCACACTGTGGGGCATGTCACTGTAGGACGAGCCATGCAGCAGCCACCATAGCATAATCTTTTGGGGAGTTTTCTTACCAACCTAGGCTTCTTTACAGTAATACATTTACTGAAGTTTATAAACATCAACAAATCATCAGTAATGCATTGAAGATATACTGTTTAATGCAGTAATTCATAATATATTAAACAGTTATAACTGCGACTTAGTCTAAAGTGTTACATAAATGTGCTTCTCTTTCATTACCATTTTGGGTCACAAAGGGTTCACAAGGATGGTAAGGTCACACCCTTCCACTTTCTCACCGCCATTGTGATGCCTAATCACAGTATAGATACAGTTGCTGCACCGGTCCCTGAGATAATAAAGGGAAGTATCAGTGGTATAGTAATAATAGCTTATTACTATAAAAAGTGTACTTTTTATATATATTTTCTGTCCAGAAGGTTGCAGGTTTGAATCTGTTTGAAACTGCCGACAATCAAGATGGTTTGATAACCTATCAAATGTTACGGAAACACACGCAGTGATTGGGAATTGGAGAGGCCAATAAATGCAGGCAGTGGCTTCATACGTGGAATCTTAGCTAACCTGCGTTTGACCTTTTGTTTGTCTCCAGAGGAGTTCAATGATAAGATTCTATGCCCAGAGTTGAGCGAATCCGAGATGCTAATGCTTCATGAGGAGGTGAAGAAAATCTATGAGACCTACTGCCTGGAGGAGAGCGTAGACAAGATCCGCTTCGACCCCTTCATCGTCGAGGAGATACACAACAGTACGCGGGGGGGCTGCTTTTTAAACTGGCTGCTCAGTAGGCTTCTGAGTGTCATTTTTAAAAAATGTACACGCCTTTATGTGCTTTATTATTAGTATTATTAATATAATAATTATTATTGTTATTTATGTGCTTATTTATTCATATTTTCGTCCCCAATTTAGAATGGCCAATTGTAGTCCCATCTCATTGGTGAAATATCCTCTCTAAATTTGCTCACTTGCTTCCTGCTTGCTGGCTCAAGTGGATGTTTGTTTGTGGGAAATAAAAGCTGTTTTCGGTTCAGTTCGGCAGAGTCTCAGCCCAGGTCATATGTGACCTCCCTCCTTCCTGGTCTCTTTTGTGCACTCCAGTTGCTGAGGGGCCGTACGGGGGCGTGGTGAGGCTCCAAACCATGCGCTGCCTTTTCGAAGCCTACGAGCACGTCCTATCCCTTTTGGAGAACGTCTTCACCCCCATGTTCTGCCACAGCGATGAGGTAAACCTTGCCCCCTCCCACCCCCGCCGTTCAACACTAAACTCTCTTGATACTTCAAAGGGAGCTGCTTCTGAACATTATGGACATCTGTTGTTCTGGATAGCATGATAGCAGGAGTGTGGCACAGGAGTAGAAGAGGGACAT
Source organism: Ilyophis sp. 1 JC-2022 (assembly GCA_022702515.1). Taxonomy (NCBI): domain Eukaryota; kingdom Metazoa; phylum Chordata; class Actinopteri; order Anguilliformes; family Synaphobranchidae; genus Ilyophis; species Ilyophis sp. 1 JC-2022. Next base: position 20,165,530 of record CM040406.1, on the reverse strand, counting down.
AGGATTACAACCGGGTTGCAGGTTGGGCCGTGTGTATATGTCTAGAGTTTACTGAGTTGCTTCAGTAATTATTCAGCTAAACAACTCGTGAAACACACGAGTGAAAGAGAAGGTCGGTCGGTCGGCTATTTCCATTGTGGGACATAGGATTGCAACCGGGTTGCAGGTTGGGCCGTGTGTATCTGTCTAGAGTTTACGGAGTTGCTTCAGTAATTATTCAGCTAAACAAGAAACAACTAGTGAAACACACGAGTGAAAGAGACGGTCGGTCGGTCAGCTATTTCCATTGTGAGCAAACCCCTACACATCCGGTATTCTAATCACGGTAGAACGTACAGGAAGCATCACATGAAACCTATTAATGTGGGTCTGTATAGTAGTAATGATGATGATGCTCGTATAAGGGGATGCAGGCCTATAGTGGGGTATGTGGTGCAGCAGTAAGAACACTTGTCTCAAGATCTCAGGGTCATGGATTAAAATTTATATGAACAGTTGGTTTCCACCCATTTTTCTCTCCCAATCTGAAATAACCAGTTACTGCATCCCTCAGATGGACTTTCTGTTAACTAGTGACTGTTTTACATGCTGCAAGTCACACAGGGTACAGAATACAGCTTCCATCCAATTGGAACAGAGGCTCGTCTCTGCAAATTGGAAAAAATGAACAAAATATTGTGAAAAGCATGGAAAAATGTTTTTTTATTTTTTTTATTTTGCTGGGGACTCTTTCTAGGAATGCTGTCAATTTCTGAACTGTGTATAGTGGGATATTGGCCCATTGTTCCAGAAGGACAGTTCTTTGAGGGATGAAGGAGCAAGGAGGTGAAAATCTAGTTTGTACTTTGTGCTCCAGAACTTTCCATAAAGGTTCAATTATGTTTAGATTTGGTGATTGTGTAGGCCATGGAAGGCATTTGACGTCATCCTCGTGTTCTTGGAACCATTCTTTAATGTTTTTAGCAGTATGTATGAGGGTGTTATGTTGGAATATGGGGACATCATGAGGTAACAGTGTTTGCACCATTGGGTTTCATATTGTTTGCCTGTTACACGTCCATGGAGAGCAATCATCGGACCCAATGAGTCCCATGAAATAGCTGCCCATACCATTACAGAACCACCACCATACTAAACAGTTGGCAACAGACATTGTGGATTGAATACCTCCTTAGGCTTTCTCCAAACATAAACCCATCCAGATGTATTAAAAAGAGTAAAAGATGACTCATCAGACCATATCACTTTTTCTCCATTGCTCAGGGGTCCAGGTATTGTGTTTCTTACTCCATGTTATGTGTTTTTGTGAATTAGCCTTGGATACAAATGGTTTCCTTTCCAAATGGCGACCCTGCCATAAATACCAGCTTTGTGAAGCTCACCCGTACTGTTTTTGTTGTGACTGATTCAGATATGGATTGATTGAATTCTGTGGTGAGTTTTAGAGTTGTAGTTCTGTGGTTATTATCAACTATCCTACAAAGTGTCCGTCTGTCCCTGTCGGAGAGCTTTGATTTGCGGCCACAGTCCTTTTTTGCTGATGCTGTTTTTGGTGTTGGGCATATGTTGTCATAATTTTTGACACTGTTCCCCTTGACACCTTAAATAATTTTGACCTTTTTATGACCGACAAAGATGCACCTGCAATTCAGGCACCAGCTATTTGGCCCCTTTGGAACTCTGTTAGTATCCTCATCTTGCTTTGGAGACTTACATAGCAAAGTGCTGCTGGTTAGACCTCTTAACTCACTCAGTGCCACGGAATTCTGGAACACTGTGCCCCTTGAGTGCCAAGCCAATTTGGCCGCCCAACATTCTAAATGCTCAAATTCAGTTTTTGACTGCAAACTTACAATAAAACATTTTTAAACACTTCTTATGGTTTCTAACTTCAGATATGAGTATAAATATTTTTGTAAGACTTACACCTGCAAGAGGACAAACGCTAGAAATTATTTCAAATAATATTACTGGCCAGCTGATTCACAACAAAGACTGTTGATGGTAAACTGTGACTTGAAAAATTCAAACCTGAGATCAAATATCAGTTTAAACATTTATTTTCAATTTAGAAAAGGGAAATAAATGGATGCTATTTTTATATATTGAGCCTTTTATTACAGTTAATTGTATTTTACTACATTGTATAATATTTATTTATTTCATTAGGCCTACATTTATTTTCATTTGTTTATCTTGTATTTCATTTCTATCATGTTGTTTTTTGTTCTTTTATTTTGTAGCCTACAGCACTTTATAACCCAATGTTTCAAAAAGAGCTATACAAAATAAAGCTATTGTTGTTTTTCATTATTATTACTTGCATTTTTGGTCAACTTTGGAGCTTAGCAGCCATATCTTTCCAATAAAGAAGCATTTAGCAAAGAATATGCCAAATATTTCACTTAGGGTTTTCTTTTTGTCTTTAGTCAATGCACAACTAAAGATGCTCCCCTATTTGTGAAATAACTTCCTCAACCTCATGATTTTTTTTAACGTTAACTAATATAACGTGTGCTCTCTCGTTGAGAGACTTGACGCAATGATGTGACAAAGTCGGATTGATAATGATTGTTGACCTAACGTTAGCATTTACCGACACAACTTTTGTCAACTGCCAGAATGTCATCCAGGACAATTAACGTTAGCTAGCTAACTTAGACTTCACACATACGTTTGTTAACTTTTTAAGTTCACTTATGTGTCTGCAATGTTGGGCGAATCGCGGCAGCTTGTTCGTTTCACCTCGTAAACTAACTTAACGTTATTAGTTTTTTTTACTTGTCCATCCGGGCAAGTTAAGCTGTATTATGCTTGTCCGACCACTTTTTTGACAATCGGACAAGCGTTAATGTCGAGCACTGCTCATCTTCCTCTCCACTATCGCTATTCCAGTTAAACACAAATACACTCTCGTCACCGTTCGCCATTCTGATATCGCCTCTCGCTACTTTTTTTTCAAGTTGCCAGCTCGTATTTCTAACTGCACGAAAAGACCGCCAATTTTACATAATAATTGTTTTAACCAATAAGATCGTCCATCTATTACTGCTCCATTTTCAGGTGTGTTTCTGATATTTTGTCCACCCCCTGTATCTTCACAATTTTGTGAGTGATATAGAATATAACTCAGAATAGATTTATCATCTACTGCTCAAAAGTTATAACCACTTTAATGATGGGTAAGAAAATGATGGGTAAGAAAGAAAAAAAACGCTTGGAATGTTAGGTTCATTGAAAATATGACATGCATATGCAAATCTGTTTGTGGTGTGATCATATTATATCACACCCCTAAATATAATAATACCATTATAAACAGGAGCTTTCAATTTACGTACAATATCATGCTTACTTTAACACAATATCTTCAATTATCAAAAATTCACTAAATAAATAATTTAGAAAAACTTTCTAAATGCAATTCTTCATGAGAAACCTAGGTTTTAAAACACTTCATGTTCAGGGAAACAATCTCTGGTATCTTCACCATTTTGTAAGTATGGTGAAGATAGAGTATGAATCAGAACAGATGTATCATTCACTGCTCAAAAGTTATAACCTCTTAGTGATGTATGGGAAAAGGAAAAACATTTTAATGCTAGGTTTATTGACATTTAACATTACCTCTTATCCATACTCTTAATGGGCCTCTGTTGAGAATCAGTTGATATAATGCTAAATTGAAAAACACATACACTGAAATATACAATTTGTGTTCAATGAAACACACACTTTATTAAAAAAAGTTAACTAATGGTCATTGTTTTTTTGCAGCCTCTATTTATTTCTGTGGTTCGTTCTTTCTTTTAGCAGCGTCAGGGCACTCTCCGTCTTTCATTCCGGTATTTTGTTTTCGCTTAGACATTATTCCTCGCACCTGTTTTGGGTTTCCTGCTGGCTATATTTATATTCACACTCCACCTTACACTAATGTTGTTGGAGCCTTAAGCTTTGAATTATTTAGGTCACGGGTGTCAAACTCATTCCATCGAGGGCCGAGTGTATGCAAGTTTTTGTTTTAACCATGCTCTACACCAGCTGATTCCACTAATTAGTGCACCTCCTTGGTTGAAGAGTTGAGCTAATTAGTGAAATCAGCTGGTGTAGGGCACAGTTGGAACAAAAACCTGCATACACTCGGCCCTCGATGGAATGAGTTTGACATCCCTGATTTAGGTGGAATATTATTTATTATTATTGATACGATATACATTATTATTTATGCTTTATTAGTTTTCTGTGATGCAGTATGAGAGGCTCGGGCTAGCTTCAGAGACAGAGCGAGGAGTTAGGACTAGGAGTAAGAAATCTCGCAGAGACTGCTGTAACGGTAGTTTGAACATTCAATTAGCCTTTGGTTGCTAGCAAATTTATGCCCCAATGTTAAGCAATGGACAATTCATTTCCGGTATCGTAGAACTATAGAGGTTTATTTAAAAGCTGTACAATAAACAGAAATGTCACCTGTCAAAAGAATTAGTCCATGTCACGCCCAACATATCGCTATGTCTACTTTAGCGATTAGAGTAGTAGAATTTGAGCTTGTTCGTTTATGTACTTAATTGTATGAAAACGGCTTAACAAATCTTTCCCATATTTGTTTCAGGTCAGATATTGATGAGATGAGTTGATCTGCCAAATGGCTTGATAATTTCTATTAAAACGGCTGAGAAATTGACGGGTGAAATTTGGGTTTTAACATGTAAATTGCAACCAAAACCACGTCCTACCGCGTAGCCCAAATTCTGCATCTTTCATCCAGCTCTGGATGTATTATATAATTTTTTTTGTTATATCTATAGCCTTTAAGCCATTAAAACTTATTTCTAAATTAGAACGCGCCGGCTTTAAATGGTTAATCTAGTCACCCCCCCCCCCAAATTCCCATAGAGATCCATTAAAATGCAGTGTGGTTATAGTATTGCTTGTAAGAGTACCTGAAAATAAGATATCAAGAGCACCTGAAAATAAGATATCAAGAGCATTTTCATGTTGTTGGGTCACAGACATCAGGAAGTCATGGCATACAAAGGATATGCAACCAAATCTTAAATATGATGACCTTATTTAAGTTTATGTTAATTTGAACAATTCATTCTTAAAATGGGGGTATTATATATAAAAACGGCTACAATTCCTACACGGTTCGCCCAATGTCGATGTAAAAATCCTCAAATTAAAGCTGAAAGTCTGCATTTTAACTTCATAGTCACTGTTCCATTGTGCTGGTGTACAGAATCAAAACAACAAGAATCACTGCCCAAATACTTACAAACTGCTGTTTGTTTTCTTTCAGTCCAGAATGCATTGTCATAGCCAGGTTCTTGTCTGAACCTGTGGTGCCTATAGGGGTTTTTTACAACAAGTGTCCAGACCTTGTTTGGCTCGTCCAGTCCAGGGATGTTCTTAGGGGTCAAAAAGGTTGGATGACTGTCCCACATCCTGAAGAGTGCTTTGATTGTTCTCCCAGCTGAGCTGCAGGGCCTCTGGTTGTTGTGGCTCCACCAGTGTTATAAAATGTCACCTTACAAATCCTTAGAAGCCCTGGTGTAGTACAGTTGCAGGTCAACAAGAGTCAACAGGCAGTGCTCAGTGCCATTCTGGCTAATCATCCTGTTGTTCACCATCAAGTGCTGTGAACACTTACCATAGTAATACGTAGGAAAGCATGGGTGGTGAATACAATGATCCCACTACATGTGTCGATTTCTGTCCCTCCCCTTTCTCTGCAGTATTTCAGACAGCTGCTGAGGGGGGCCGAATCGCCCACCAGGAACTCAAAACTGAGCAGGTTGGTGCTAGCCCCACCCATACCTTACACTGATCTCTTACAGTTTGCTATTGGACTGCAGTCACTGACAAGTCAATTTCCACTGTGTTTTTTGAAGGCTCACATGGAAGAGTTTCAACTAGTCAGGGGCTCTCAATTTTCTGCTTGTGGTTTTCGCCATATATTTTCAGACCTTTGTTTATTTAAGCCTGATATATATACCTCATATGGACTGGATAGAAACAGAATTAAGATGGGATAGGCTGTAAAAACCCTCACAAGTGAGAGTTTGTTGTGATTCTCAGTATGTGGAACTAGTCAGTCAAGCTGATTGGTCAAGCAATTTATCTATGCCATTATCAAGTCCATTTCCCAAAAAAAAGCAAAAGGAAAAATATCTACAGTTTAACCTTTCTGTATTCTTATGAATCAATTGAGGCAATAATCTTGCTTTATAGGGAGACCTGATCTATTTTATGGCGTTTCCCGATAACGTTCAATCTTAGGGTTAAGTGCGATTTTTACGAGCGATACTGCAAAGGCTCTTTAATTTGTAACACGCATTTCCCAAAACAGTTCTTGAAGCGTGAACGTGCACTCCCCTCTTAACCCTTTTGCGGAGATGCCTAGGGGCTATGGCGCCGGCGGCAACATTTTGCTCAACTGAGACATGAATTGCTCCTGCAGCCAAACTATGAATGGAAAGCACACACCATGTTTTATTGGTACACGATTTGTGACCACTCTGCCAAATACGGAGTTTCTAAGTGTCACTATTTTCCCGTAGCAAGTCCATTTAACAAGCAACCCCCCACCCAGTCTCGCCTGCAACTATACCTACCCATGCGTGACATAGTGGACAATAGCGTCTGTGAGTGAGTTCATAAATATATTTATTCATCATATACAATTAGATTTCCGTCATAGCAACAAGATAAACCCAACAATAGCCTGATCGTATGCCAAAAAAGCAGTGAAAAGCTCAGCTCACTCAAATTCAAAATAAATGTGAAATTATTGTGGCCACGTCATTCTACTATCAATATCTGCTATTAAATATGAAATAAATATACAATCCTACCATTGGTTTTACACATAAAGATGTTACTTTCAAAATTCAGTGGTCATTTATTGTCTGTTTGAGAAATACACAGCAGTTTAGCACGTTATAACACTATGTGGAACGTCTGCGTGCAGAACCCCCATATGCCCTACCTGCAGCTCTGAAGTATTTCACTTCATTCCGATTTAATTCACAACTGTTTTATCCAATAGAGGACCGTATATCCTTTTGAACTGTGTTTGAAAAAAAATTCTGGTGCTTTGAATGATAAATTACAGCCCAGCGTATCAGAATTTTTTATCGAGTAAATGTACTATGACGCAAACAGCAACAGAAAACGCATTCGCTGACAGGAGTTTTTCGGCCTCGATATGAAAAAAAATACTGCTTGTAATATGCGTTTTTTCTCGCTGGCTACATATGTACGTTAGTTTTTCTACTCGATCACTGTCTTGTCCAGTAGGCTGTGTTAGATATGGTTATTTTCACATTTTGAGTGCATGTCACACACTATAGTGTGAGTATTCATTGCTCAATCATGTTTTATGTTTTATATACCGACTTTCATTGAAGCTAGAACATTTGGCAGCATTTTTCTGTTGGTGGAATATTATTTTATTGTAATGTTATCGTACATAATATAGGCTTTAGGCTTCGTATCTTCCCGGGATATATTTGTCACAGAAAATACTCATTCCAATTTACTGTGCACTGATATGTGCTAGATGAATGTAAAAAAATGTCTTGACATCATTATAAATGGGAACATTATTTATTTTTTTAAATGGAGAAAAATGCGATCAAAGGGCAAACGAATACATACTGTAGAGTACAGGAAAAAGTGATGTTTTATTGAGGTACACATGTGAATGATTAGGCTACATATTTAGGTGTCTGTAACACTGTGATGTCAATGTTTTCGTCTTAAACCATCCGAAGGGTCAAATGTGTATAATGGACAAAACTAATTTTATAAATTTTATGACATGTATTGGATAGGGTTTTGGGCTCATAGATATCTACCCTCTATACTGATGAAAAGACAGTAAATTTTTTTTTGGTAAAACAAGTTTTACCAAAACAGTTGATTTGTAGTTAAATATATAATTATTTTATGATCTAGAGCAGTGCACAATTTAGCCATTTGGATAGATTTGGAGACACTAATGGACAACAGGGTACACTGCCTATATTTTGCACTATAGATCTTTAGTAGTTCTGCATATCATCCTCAGATTGTGTACCTGTTTCACATATAAACTGTCATACAACTGTCTTGTTTCATTTAAGCCATTTGCCAAGTTTTTGTGATGCTCACACCTGGCCTTAAACAGAGCACCCCCTAAATAGGTGAGCAAAAGTTTTCATCTGCGCGAAGGAGTTAAGAGCTACTTAACATCGCTGTATGTGGTGCTGCTGATACGGTTACAGGAATTAATGTGACATTTCATGAAAGCAGATGTTCTCGCAAAAGAAAAACAGTTTTTTAAACGCTTCCTGAATATGCGTGATGTTAGTAATTGACGCAGTTGTTTTCATTTGTCAGCCAATTAACAATAAGGCCGCCCGTTCCTTGCACGTAAGTATCTAATAAAGACTAATGGTATGGAAGAGTATCCCACAACCAACTGTTAAGATGCCTTCACCGTGTGCGAAGCGTTGTGGAGGACATCGGAAGTTGGGACACCTGGCCGGTTTCGAGGCATGTCAACTTCTCATAGAAAGTTTCTTTTGAAATAAACTTTATTTCTCTCTGATTTTCCTTGTCAATTTTATTTATTTGTGTAGGTCTATTTATGGAATGCCTTTTATGGATAATTTCCAAATATATAAAAGCTAATAAATTTAAATTCAAAAAAGTTATGTAAATATTGTTGCGTCTAACATCACTTTAAAAAAAAAAAAAATTATAATAATAAATAAAAAAACCCAATCAGTGGTTATGGTAACTGTAAAATGAAATGAACACTAACACGAAAAATGTAATATAGTATGTGATTTATGGGCTTCTAAAACGCACTTATAGGGATAGTTCTCCCATTTAAAAAAAAAATTATATTGTTTTACTTACCCCCAAAATGGTGTAAAATGCATAAAATGCACTGTTTATACACGCTAAGAAAATCATGTACAGATATAAAAACAATAATATATTTTTTAAGCATTGTACCCATAGTATGTATAAGGCTGTATTGATGCTGTCCTGGTCTCAGTGTTGTAGCTAAAATTGGCTAAACCTGAATGGGACTAATGCTAACGTCTAGCATCTTGCCATTGGATTTAATTGCCCCCCTGCTAAATTTAGCTGTACTGATGCTGTCCTGGTCTTACCGTTGTAGCTAAAATTGGCTAAACCTGAATGGGACTAATGCTGACGTCTAGCATCTTGCCATTGTATTTAATTGCCGCCCTGCTACATTTTGTTTAAATAACCGCCTAAATCCACTGAAATTGTTAAATAAACAAACTTTTAGCTTGATAGTATGTAGTATACATTTTACATGTTGGAATAGCGTATGAAAAAGTTTCCAGTTGTCCAAAACATTTTCCGTGAACGGTAGACCTACTTTGTGGAGCAGTGTGCTGTTCATAGGTGGCTCATGGGGGAGGGGGCGTTTCACTTCATAAACACAACAAGCTTACCATATAAGCAGCTTGCCACTACGTTCTCGCATGGAGACAAGTTACCCCTACCGGATTTTCATAACTTAAATCTAAACAGAGCTAGGCTGAAACTACATAAACTTGTACAGTACTTGGAGTGAAAATATTGTCCTTATGCACTCGGTAATCATATGTGCATTTTTGTTTCCAACAACACTTGTAAAGCTGTTGTTAAACCTTATTTGAGTGGATTTAGGCGGTTATTTAAACAAAATTTAGCAGGGCGGCAATTAAATACAATGGCAAGATGCTAGACGTTAGCATTGTTCCCATTCAGGTTTAGCCAATTTTAGCTACAACGGTAAGACCAGGACAGCATCAGTACAGCCTTATACATACTATGGGTACAATGCTTAAAAAATATATTATTGTTTTTATATCTGTACATGATTTTCTTAGCGTGTCTAAACAGTGCATTTTATGCATTTTACAGTCTGTGGCTGTGGTAAGACGAGTGCTTTGGGCTATTAATAGCATAATAATTTTTATTTTTATTTTTATGTGGCTCTGATTAAGGCTGAGTATCGTTTAAAAAAAATTTGACTTCCGGTTCCTGAACTATAATTTAATATAATGTATTCATATACTGCTTTAAACTAAAACCTATATATATATTTAGTATTTGGAAAAAGAAAATTACATGACACATTGATTGTTTTTGTACGTACAAGTATTTGTTTTGTAGTTATTTTTTAGCTGATTGGCATTCACTCAAATCAATAAAAAAAAATAAAACTACTCACCACAATTTTAAGTTCTCTTTTTCAAGATGATGCCAATGAAAGAGAATTTATTTAAAAAAATAAGTACATAGGAAAATATAAAAGCTACAGTGAGGTTTGTGATTGCCCTGTGGCACTCATCTTGCTTTTCTATTTCCCTTTTCTGCCAGTGTAAACGGGCTGATGGTTGCTGGCCCAATGGATAAGCACATTTGAACAGTTTTACTTACATGCTACTTGATCATTTACTTTCAATGTGAATACATTTCTCATTTTGGTTTAGCTGTCTATAAGCTAAAGCTGCACAAAAACAATATTTAATGTTACATGGATCCCAGTTTGAGTCACAGCACCAATTACAGTATCAATTTATATAACCATGTGAGGCAACTAACATTACAAGTTAGCCAACTTTTTATGTTGGCTACCTGTGCTTAAGTCAGTAAACGTAAATCGAGATTCACAAATGTAACTCAAATTGCAAATTTTAACTTAAAATCATAAATTGAGATTTGCAAATGTAAGTCAAATTCAAAATGTAACTAAACTAAATGTAACCAAAATGTATTGAAGTGTAAATGTAAAACCTGATTTGTGTACGCAATTTTTTTTATCTGTACGTGCGGAACTCATTATAGGAGTGTGCGCTCTATTCTCTACATACATGCGTTTTGTCAGTATGGTTGGCACCAAAATGAGAACTGTAACCGTAATTTGGAATTCGTAAAGAGAGAAACGCAAACCTAGACCAGGAAGCCACAATTAAAAACCGGAAGTCTCCGAAACAACGTTTCCAAATTAAAAGTTCACAGGTTTTTCCAATCAACTGCAAGCATATGAGCTTCCACTAAGGTTCCACCCGCGCATTCACAAAAACTATCTTAGCTAACCAACTAATTTGCAAACTATGGCTAGAGAACAGCGGTTGGCTATACCTAATTCCCAGGTTAGCCCCCGCCAAACGAAATGTTTTGGCAACTCCGTTTTGGCAAATTGCTTTGTAGCAATTTCCTTTGCGCATATATCGCAGCGCGTGTTATTGTAATCAGTTCTGGTAAAATAAAGCCTGGTAAAATGAATTGCTTTAGATCTCTTTCGAGACATTTTGTTGACACGACACCGTTGAATGGCTCGTGAGCCCCATCTTCAGGAGTAACATTAGTGTTGTTTTTTCCCGTGTGCCTACGACATGTAAGTTAGACAGCCAATCACAAGTCTAGATCTTTGAACAAGCATGATTATTCCCTCACTGATGCTGATAAGATGAACTACTTGGGTATCAAAATATATAAATATTTTTTAATTTATTTATTTGTATTTGATAAAGAAGCAGCAAACATCCAATCCAAAGCTCTGCCAGTGCAGTGCAGTGTCATCACCTTGTCTTATCTGACCTTCATAGTTGTTTTCTTTAGAGGCATAGAAAAGCCACTTTGCGCTTTTTGCTGTGTCTGATGTATGTGCATGGGGTGCGACATTTTGTCTTGGCCCTGATGTTGTAACACCTTTTGCCTGTTATTCCAGGAATAGTCTGAGTTTGGATGATATCCGGTAAGTATTAGGCTCCCCTCACCTGCAATCTTCAAACCCACCTTTCACCGCATGCTGCGAGCCACTTTCACTGTATTGCCTACGAAAATCTGCACGCAAGATATGAAGCTGTACCTGCTCGACATGGAAATGGAGCTGCCTTTGTAACAAATCATATTAAAAAATAAGAATTCAAGAACGTTGTCCTGGATTCAGTCAAGAGTTCTTCTTAACTTTGACCTGGATTCAGCTGTCATATATTCTAAACTTTGCCTGACAACTAAGTGCTCGTTTTGTTTTTTTCTTCAAAGTTTCAGCAGTCACCAAATGAATGCGTCAAACTGTGTTTATGAATAAAAATAGCACCTGCATATAGTTTGACATCAAGGTGAACCTCAAAGGTTGATAGAATCAGGTCTGTTGTGCTGCTTCAAGGGATAGTTCTAAAACAGAAAACCTTTTAACATACCTTTGAAATTGCATTTTAATGTATCGACTTTGCTGATGACCCTCAAAGGATGACCAAAATCAGACGTACCTCAGAATATTTTGCCGTGTGCAAAGATAAGGTTTCTATTTGCTTCCAGCACAAGTCTGGATTTATTGGACAATGGGGCTGGTTAACATTTTGAACCTTAACAACCAAAGGACATACACTGCCTGGCCAAAAAAAAGTCGCACACTCTAATATTTCGTTGGACCGCCTTTAGCTTTGATTACGACGTGCATTCGCCGTGGCATTGTTTCGACAGCCTTATGCAACTTCATAACATTTATTTTCGTTTAGAGTTGCATACATTTTTGGCCGAGATCTTGTATTGACGACAGGAGATTCAAACCACTCCGTAAAGTCTTCCCCAGCACATCTCAAAGACTTTCAATGAGGTTAAGGACTGGTCAGGACTCTGGTGGCCAATTCATGTGTGAAAATGATTCCTCATGCTCCCTGAACCACTCTCACAATTTGAGCCTGATGAATCTTAGCATTGTCATCCTGGAATATGCCCATTGATGGGATAACCTGGTCATTCAGTACATTCAGGTTCTCGGCTGACTTCATTTTATTGCTGCATAACGTTGCTGAACCTGACCAATTGAAGCAACCCCGGATTATAACACTGCCTCCAGAGGCTTGTACAGTGGGCACTATGCATGAGGGGTGCAATGGTGACTTTTTTTTTGGCCAGGCAGTGTAGTTTTTCCACACAAGAGTTGACAAAATGGTTCTTTTTAAAACTAGACCTACATGATGTTTTATGTGGTATTTCGGGGAGACAATCTGGGAAAACACTGTAGATAGAGTAAAGAAGTTAACTGGTCCTGGTTTAGGGGATTTTTGTTGTAAAGGCAGCGGCAATGGCTGCATGGATTCTACAGCTGGTTAAGTTGAGCAAGAAGAAGAGGAGGAAGAGAATGGCCCTTTGCGCACGCCATGCGTGAATGTGACAGCTGGCCCCTCTCCGCTAACCCCTGTGTCTGTGTCTCTCTCTCTCATCCCCCAACCCCATCCCATGCCACCTCACCCCTAACCCTAACTGCCACCGCTCTCCACCCCCTGCCTCACCCTCCCTGGACACGTCAGCCTGTCCGTCCCACAACCGCCCTTCACCTCTCGTGTAAAAACGGGCATGAGCTCGTCGGGCCAGGAGAGGGACCGCGTGCGTTTCACCGGGGCCCTGCCCATCTCTCCGGGGTCTCCACCCACCTCAGTTTTCCCCCACGTCCAGTCCATTCTAACCACCCTCCCATCCGGCATCCTCACCTCCCTCCCCACCGCGCTGAAGTAAGTCTGGGTCCATTACTGCCATGCATCTCACTGTCACCTCGCATGGGTCTTTCTAACGCCACATCGAACCATCTCTCCAGTGTGCGGATGTGTGTGAGTGTTCGCAACCTAGCATGACCAACCACGAGATGTTAATGTTTGGCTGCTGTTTTTGAGTGTGTTTCTTCTGTGCGTGTGTGTGCTTGTTTGTGTTGAAGGCCAGCCTGCGTCATGCATGCCACTGTGCTTCCAAGCCATGGCAACATCAGCGCCTTGCCCACGGGATTGTGCTGATGGCATGCTTGTGCATCAATGGTGCCGAGTGGATTTATTTGTGGATTTTTGGCCTCTGTTTGAATTGAGATCTGTGGTGTTTTTGTGTCTTTTTTTGTCGTCTTTGTGTTCTTCTGTATGTTGTTTTTGTGAATCGGTGACCTAACTATGTTGGTTTTCACTTCCGTGTGTTGTCGTTTCCTGAGTTGTACCGTGTGAAGTTACAGTTAAAATACTCAGCCTCACGCCTGGAGATACAGGACCTCCGCTCTCTGTCGTTCCTCGACATGGCTCTGTTGGTTTGAGAGTGTCTTTGAGTTGAGATGTGGGTCTGGTGATAGCCGGAGATGGCCCCGGACAGACGTGTCTCAAACCCATGTGTGATGCAGATGACAAACGGACACTTTTGCTTCAGACCCGTGCCCCCCTCCCCTCAGTGCCCTAATGGCACTCTCTGCTGTGTGTGACGCACAGGAGCACCTCCAAACGCGGGGAGTCCTTCGGCATTGGCCGCATCGGCAGCAAGATTAAGGGTGTCTTCAAGAGCACCACCATGGAGGGCGCCATGCTGCCATCGCACGTCATGGCTGAAGGGGAGGATGATATGGTGAGTCCCATCACTGACAAATGGGTGAATATTTGAATGAATGAATGAATGAATGAATAGATTAATTAATACATGAATTTCATTCATTCATGCCTTACGTCTTGTGTCAGTCATGGTAACGTTGGCTTACAAGACACCTTCATGACTGCACATAATCCATAACTACAGATCCAGTGATCTGTAATAAATTATAAATACAGATCCAATAGGTTCAGCTGCACACATACTTACAATCCTTAACTATAGGTCCTGCTACACATATTCCAACTACAGGGCAATACATTATATGTGTGTCATAACACATTTGACAACCTTAACAGGTTTTCCCAGGATTCTGTGAATTACTACTTGACGACTAATACAAACGCCAATTCCAAAAAAGTTGAGACAGTATGTAAAATGCACATAAAAGCAGAAAGCAGTGATTTGTAAATAGTCTTACATATATTTAATTGAAAATGGTACAAAGAAAATATAATGTTTTACCTTATCAATTTTTTAATTTTGTAAGTATATACTAATTCCAAATTTGATGCCTGCAACACATTCCAAAAAGGTTGGGACAGGGGCAAAAAAAAGACCTGTTTGGAACATTCCACAGGTAAATGGGTGATGCTATCATGACTGGGTATAAAAAGATATCAAAAGACTATTGATATCTTATTTTCAGGTACTCTTACAAGCGATACTATAACCTCTGCATTTGAATGGATCTCTATGGGAATTGGTGGGTGGGACTAGATTAAGCTGTAATTACACAGGAATAGTAGAACCCATATGTGGATAAATGGCTGTAAGTCATCAAGGGTCTACTGTATCCAACAAACCTCAAACCATCACTCTGCAGCCAGATATGCAGTAGATATAGATGGATCACTTGAAGGGTTGTTTCTCCTGACTTAGTTTTTTCAATAGGACAATGAGTCAGGAGAAACCTCCCTTAAAGTGATCCGTCCATATCTACTGCATATCTGGCAGCAGAGTGATGGTTTGAGGCTCGTTCGATACCTCAGACCCTAGCAAGCCAGAGCCGACAGTGGCAAGTGTTTAAGGGTAGAAACTTGGTAACTTGAGTTTCCCAGGACCAGGATATGGTACCTGTACCATTAGTGTTTGGCACCCTTCGGCTGCTAACCTCCCTTCCCCTTCCTTGGGAGTGCTCAGGTGGAGGAGGCCACCATGGTGCTGGAGGACGATTCCCCCATGGAGGCGGTCAGCACCCCCAGCACACCTCGGAACCTGTCGGCCTGGAGTATCGTCATCCCGTACGTGGACTTCTTCGACGACGAAGTGAAGAAGGAGCGGATCCCGGTGTTCTGCATTGACGTGGAGCGTAACGACAGGAAGGCAGGTGAGATTCAGCTGTATGCTACGCCGCGAGAACCACAGTTCGACGCAAGGTTCCACATTATCCTCACAGCGTCCACACTCTTTGCCAAGTACAGGTGCAGCTCAAAAAATTAGAATATCGTGAAAAAGTTCTATATTTTTTGTCACTCATTTCAGAAAGTGAAACTCATATATTATATAGATTCATTGCACATAGAGTGAAATATTTCAACCCTTTATTTCTTGTAATTTTTATGATTATGGCTTACAGCTAATGAAACCCAAAATTCAGTGTCTCAGAAAATTAGAATATTTTGCTTTAACATATTTTTAAAGTATCATATTTAATATTTGGTCGCATATCCTTTGCATGCTGTTACTTCCTGAAGTCTGTGACCAATCAACATCAAAAGACTCTCGATATCTTATTTTCAGGTACTGTTACAAGCGATACTATAACCTCTCTGCATTTGAACTGATCTCTATGGGAATTGGGGGGTGAGACTAGATTCAGCTGTAAGTTACACTGGTACAGTATGGAACACATGGCTGGCTAAATGGCTGTCAGTCATCAAGGGTCTGAGCTATCGAACGAGCCCCAAACCATCACTATGTTGCCAGATATGGAGTAGATGTGGATGGATCACTGCAAGGCTTATTTCTCCTGACTCATTTTCCTATAGAACTCTATGGGGAAAAAAGTCAGGAGAAACAACCCTTAAAGGGATCCATCCACATCTACTCCATATCTGGCCGCAGAGTGATGGTTTGGGGCTCGTTTGATACCTTAGACCCTTGATGACGTACAGCCATTTAGCCAGCCATGTGTTCCATACTGTACCAGTGTAATTTACAGCTGAATCTAGTCTCACCCCCCAATTCCCATAGAGATCAGTTCAAATGCATAGTCTTTTGATGTTGATTGGTCACAGACTTCAGGAAGTAACAGCATGCAAAGGATATGCGACCAAATATTAAATATGATACTTTAAAAATATGTTAAAGCAAAAATATTCTAATTTTCTGAGACACTGAATTTTGGGTTTCATTAGCTGTAAGCCATAATCATCAAAATTACAAGATATAAAGGCTTGAAATATTTAACTCTGTGTAATGAATCTATATAATATATGAGTTTCACTTTCTGAAATGAGTGACAAAAAATATAGAACTTTTTCACGATATTCTAATTTTTTGAGCTGCACCTGTATATGTTACTTATGTATTATGTACTGTTTTAAAATTATTATTATTACTATTATTACGCTTATGTTATCAGATATGTAGTACTTTAAAGGATAGTCAACCCGGACCTTATTGAAAGGTTGCTTCCCATCATTAATAATCATGAATAGCACAACCTCACTGAGCTTTATTATCGAGAAATAATGTTGCACATGGTCTGGAAATGTTGCTCATAACTCAAGTGGATGGACTTTTCTCTGGTAAACTGCTCTGGGTTGGAGCGTCTGCTAAATTAATGTAACGTAATGTAATGTGAACCATTTGTGAGCCTACCTTGAGATCGCTGGCCCAGGTTTCTGGCTAATATGTTTTTTTTAAAAGCGCACCATGTATCTACAGTGATTTGTAAAGTTGATTTGGGTTTTCTTTATTCTTAGTGGGCCACGCGACCGAACACTGGTCTGTTTACAGGCGATACCTTGAGTTCTACGTCCTGGAGTCCAAGCTCACCGAGTTCCACGGTCGGTACATTTGGTTATATCACGTGCATTGCCCTTTTGTCCTCTTTCATTAATACACCACTCAGTGAAGTTAAGATGGTTGAGGTCCAAAGAACTTTGAGTGTACTGTGTCTGAGTGGGTTATGGAGAGCCACTGTTTTCTTCAGGCATAGACTGTTTAAAGGAAATTCTGGAAAAATCGAGGGACACGTTTCACATCACCGAGGCAGCCACACTCGCTCTCAAGAGCCAGTCATTCTCAGAGTGAAATCCTCAATTAGAGCATGGCATGGGTGGGGAATTCTGGGAGTCCCCTGACCCCCCACCCAGAGAAATACTGAAATGAGGTAATCTGCTTGATTGGACAGCTTGGCTACTCATCATTGTAAGGTGAACCATGGCTAGTGCAACCAGTTAATTGAAAACCAGATGACTTTAAAGAAGTGTAGGATGTAATGTATGATTTTGTATGAGTCCTTATTGTTTCAAGTCCAAGTACACCAACATGGAACAGCAAGAGTGTGAAAGGCAGTGACAGCATGCAGCTGCTTCAGCTAGCTCTGATATCGAACTGTGGGCAGCAGTTACTGTCCAAAGTGGAGTCAGAAGACACACCGCACATCACCAGTCACAAAAATTTCAAGCAGCTTTCTAGCAAGTAGATAATGATATGCGGCTAGCTGGTCACTAGCTAATGTAATATATAGCTAACTGCTCAGACTATTTTTTTAGATATTTTTGATTTATTGAATCATTCCATGCGCAGCACCCACTGAAATCAAATCAAAGCCTAACAAAACTAAAATAAATTGCAGGCAGTGTAGTGTATAGTCTAAGCAGTATGTTTTGGATGCAGAGCAAGGCAAGTAAGATATTGAAACAGCTGCAACTTCTTTTGAAAAATAAAAACCTCCAGTGGTGGGATCAATAAAATACACTAATATGGAAATAAGGGGATGTTCTTCCTTTAACAAAAGTTGACAAAAGAGGTGTTGATTGAATTTGAAACTAGAGGAGATGAGCAAGTCAACTTGATGTTGAATTTTTGAATTCATAATTTATGGTCTATTTCACAGGTACAAAGGGTGGAATTTTGAGAAACCCCATGATAAATATTTGGTTGGATTGCCAAGCATTTAAAATAAACTGTGTAAAGGCGATTTTGTGTGTTCTTTGTTTTTTTCAATCAAATATGATCAAATATTTATTGAACTTTTTAAGGATGAAATTGAAAATTTAAATGAATTACACGTTCCAGGCTGATATACAGGTAAATGTTAAATAAAAAATGTATTGCCGAATTGAAGTATTTTACGCAGGTTATTGTATTTCTGCATTCAAAGGCTCCTTCCCAGACGCACAACTTCCTTCCAAAAGAATAATTGGACCAAAGAACTACGAGTTTCTAATGTCCAAGCGTGAGGAGTTCCAAGAATACCTCCAGGTATTCATTTAGCAGTAAATCAAATGTTTCTAAATGTACAGGTGCAGCTCAAAAAATTAGAATATCGTGAAAAAGTTCAATATTTTTTGTCACTCATTTCAGAAAGGGAAACTCATATATTATATAGATTCATTACACATAGAGTGAAATATTTCAAGCCTTTATTTCTTGTAATTTTGATGATTATGGCTTACAGCTAATGAAAACCCAAATTCAGTGTCTCAGAAAATTTGAATATTGTGAAAAAGTTCAATATTGGAAACACATGATGTCACACTCTAATCAGCTAATTAACTCAAAACACCTGCAAAGGGTTCCTGAGCCTTTAAATGGTCTCTCAGTCTGGTTCTGTAGGCTACACAATCATGGGGAAGACCGCTGACTTGACAGATGTCCAGAAGACAGTCATTGACACCCTCCACAAGGAGGGTAAGCCACAAAAGGTCATTGCTAAAGAAGCTGGTTGTTCACAGAGTGCTGTATCCAAGCATATTCATAGAAAGTTGAGTGGAAAGAAAAAGTGTGGTAGGAAAAGGTGCACAAGCAACAGGGATAACCGCAGCCTTGAGAGGATTGTCAAGCAAAATCCATTCAAGAATTTGGGGGAGCTTCACAAGGAGTGGACTGAGGCTGGAGTCAGTGCATCAGACGAATCCAGGACATGGGCTACAAATGTCGCATTCCTCGTGTCAAGCCACTCCTGAACCAGAGACAATGTCAAAAGCGTCTTACCTGGACTAAGGAGAAAAAGAACTGGACTGTTGCTCAGTGGTCCAAAGTCCTCTTTTCAGATGA
The DNA here is from genome assembly GCA_022702515.1 of Ilyophis sp. 1 JC-2022. NCBI lineage: Eukaryota > Metazoa > Chordata > Actinopteri > Anguilliformes > Synaphobranchidae > Ilyophis > Ilyophis sp. 1 JC-2022. The sequence goes on along the minus strand of CM040406.1, from coordinate 20,145,880 downwards.
AAGTCAAATTTGCATTTCATTTGGAAATCAAGGTCCCAGAGTCTGGAGGAAGAGTGGAGAGGCACAGAATCCACATTGCTTGAAGTCCAGTGTGAAGTTTCCACAGTCAGTGATGATTTGGGGTGCCATGTCCACTGTGTTTTCTGAAGTCCACAGTCAACGCAGCCATCTACCAGGAAATTTTAGAGCACTTCATGCTTCCTTGTGCTGACAAGCTTTATGGAGATGCTGATTTAATTTTCCAGCAGGACTTGGCACCTGCCCACACTGCCAAAAGTACCAAAAGCTGGTTCAATGACCATGGTATTACTGTGCTTGATTGGCCAGCAAACTCGCCTGACCTGAACCCCATAGAGAATCTATGGGGTATTGTCAAGAGGAAGATGAGACACCAGACCCAACAATGCAGACGACCTGAAGGGCGCTATCAAAGCAAATTGGGCTTCCATTACACCTCAGCAGTGCCACAGGCTGATCGCCTCCATGCCACGCCGCATTGAGGCAGTAATTCATGCAAAAGGAGCCCCAACCAAGTATTGAGTGCATAGAAATGAGCATACTTTTCAGAAGGCTTACATTTCTGTTTAAAATATCCTTTTTTATTGATTATTTTTATTATGTAATATTCAAATTTTCTGAGACACTGAATTTGGGTTTTCATTAGCTGTAAGCCATAATCATCAAAATTACAAGAAATAAAGGCTTGAAATATTTCACTATGTGTAATGAATCTATATAATATATGAGTTTCACTTTCTGACGAGTGACAAAAAATATAGAACTTTTTCACGATATTCAAATTTTTTGAGCTGCACCTGTACATCATCATTCCTAGAGTAACACAAACTCTACTTTTACCCTTTTTGTCTGTAGCAGGATTTGGAAGAGCTTGGGTTTGTCAGTCACTTTACAAAGTGGTTGTTCATAGTATTTCAAAGCATATTTTTTAAATGTAAAAAAGTGTAAATTATGTGATTTCTTTAAATGTAAAAGGAATACTTAAAATATGTGATTGAAATGATTCATAGTGTTTTCCAAAAGTATTTTGTCCCAGAACAAAGCTTTCTTTTAGTGACCACTAAAGAGACCACTAAAGACATTATTGGTTAAGTATTGCACACGTGCAGCTTATCCAGGCAGGCTGCTGATTCTCAGTCGACCAGAAGGGGACACTGGTGTGCGATCAGATGGTCTTCATTCACTTACTAAATCCCAACCTCTTTGTGTGCTACTATGGGAAATTATGTGCTGCTCTGTGGGGCTAACCTGCCACAGCTCCCACTGAGTCTATCTGGATTTGATACCAGAGCGTGGGACCTAGTCACACACAGTAACTGGTGGGGAATTCCACCGAAAAATAACATTAACCTTATTTAACAGATCAAGGCGCAATTGATTAAGTCTCTTCTTGGCTGGCGAAAACAATCCTAATTTTTTAAAGACTACAGTGTGCGGTCATGCTGAAGGAAGCGTGACCGAACTCACAGAGGCTGTGTCAGAATCGGAGCCCTATCTAGCTGCATCCTGTGTAGCATGCCAACGAGTGACGTTAGCCTCTCGAAGAATGGCTTCCCGGTAGGATTAGTAGTAACTGCCCAGCCCCTCAGTTTTATTCAGTAGGAGTGGCATCCCGTGACTGGCATTGTTTGACACCCGCCCATAAACTGTAAGCCCCTGGCCATTGTAGTCCACAGTAAAACAGGTACCTGGAACATGCACAGTAGTTTGGGGTTATATATCTGCCCTTACTACAGGTAGAGAGTTGGCTGATATCTCATTTTAATCAGGAGGACAGCTACAGTTGTGTTAAAAAAAATAGCAGTACAACATCAGTAACCTGATGAACCACTGTTATTAGTAGTAGTGATATTTCTGCATGGCAAATAATTTACTTGTAGATGTAGTAGTGTAATAGAAAAACAACAGACCCAACTGTCATGACATGCACGCTGCTTGTTCTGAGTAATTTACTCATTCATTGAAAGGGGCATGTTCAAAATAATAGCAGTGTGGAGTTTAATTAGAGAATTAATTTATTCTGTGAAAAAACAGGTGTCATTAATTGTTCTTTATTAAAGAAGAAGGGAAGCAAATGTTTCACACATTGTTATAAAATATATTTTCTTCTGAATTGCAGAGTAAGTAAAATGGGCCGTTCCAAACATTGTTTGATGAACAACGAAATTTGATTAAAAAGTTGATTGGAGAGGGGAAAACTTATAAAGAAGTGCAGCAAATTATAGGATGCTCAGCTAAAAAGATCTCAAATGCTTTAAAATGGCAACAAAAACCCGAAACATGCGGAAGAAAACGAGCAACGGATCGAAGAATAGTCAGAATGGCAAAGATTCAGCCAATCATCACCTCCAGAAAGATCAAAGATGATCTAAAACAGTCAGAAGACGTTTGATCGAAGCTAAGCTATCAGCAAGAAGCCCCCATAAAGCACCATTGTTGAAAAAACGGCATGTGCAGAATCAGTTAAAATTTGCCAAGGAACACATCGATTGGCAAAAAGAGAAATGGCATAACATGCTGTGGACTGATGAGTGTAAAATTGTTCTTTTGGGGTCTAGTGGTCATCAACAGTACGTCAGACGACCCTCGAATACTGAATTCAAGCCACAGTATACTGTGAAGACAGTGAAGCATGGTGGCACAAAAATCATGGTATGGGGATGTTTTTAATACTACGGTCTATACTTGGGCCTATTTATCGTATACAAGGGATCATGGATCAGTTTGAATACATCAAAATACTTGAAGAGATTATGTTGCCGTATGCCGAAGAGGAAATGCCCCTGAAATGGGTGTTTCAACAAGACAACGACCCCAAACACGAGTAAGCGAGCAACATCTTGGTTCCAGACAAAAAGGATTGAGGTAATGGAGTGGCCAGCTCAATCCCCCGACCTCAACCCCATTGAAAACTTGTGGGGTGACATTAAAAATGCAGTTTCTGAAGCAAAACCCAAAAATTCACAGGAACTGTGGAATGTAGTTCGTTCATCCTGGGCTGAAATACCTGTTTCTAGGTGCCAGAAGTTGGTTGATTCGATGCAACGCAGATGCTTAGCGGTTATCAAAAACAATGTTTATGCAACTAAATATTTGTTCAGTAATTTAAAGTGAAGTTAAATCTTGAAAGATTTCTTCAGTTTATACAGTAAGTGTTTGAGTTTGAAGAGAAAAATCTCGACACTGCTATTTTTTTGAACCGATTAATATTCCTTTTTTTGGCTTTCTGTAAAAGAGTGACGCAGACTTGATAAAATTTGTTAATGCTTTGATTTGGAATTGAATGTGTAATGTTTCCACTACAGTTGAAATATGGAACTAAAAGCTATTTAAAAATATTTGCACTTTATTCACTTTTTTTTAATGCACTGCTATTTATTTGAACACCACTGTACTCTTCTACCAATCAAACATAATGTTTTGGTGAAATTCCCCTTTAATATGATCCACCTAGTTGGCCATAATGAATAATTTTTAATTCATAATTATTTTCTGTGTGTCACCCCCACAGAAACTGTTGCAGCATCCTGAACTCAGCAACAGCCAGCTGCTGGCAGACTTCCTGTCTCCCCACAGCATGGAGTCCCAGTTCCTGGACAAGATGATGCCTGATGTCAGTCTAGGTCAGAACCTTAGAGTATACGGTATATAATGTTGAGCCAGCGATGCCAATAAAAACCATGGGGAGCGGATCCGAACCAGGAAGTTTTAATTTTGCGCTCATCTCAAGTCAACATGTACAACGAGGAAGTGACGTAGAGAAGGCTCTGCCAAAGCCCATCCCCCTTCTATACAAGTTCTCCACGGGCGATAAACGCATGGGATAAACGCAAAGTTGATGATATAGACAAAGACAGGCTACATTTATGTATGCGGAAAAAACACGCTTTCACAGATTCAAACAACACTACGATATTGAGAAAAGTATTTTTGACCAACTCCAACGTTCATTTGTCTCGTTAAAACTGACATTATTGATCTTCTAAACTTTTTAATATCATCTGACAGCTAAAATGAGATACTGACACAGCCAACCAAATCTTATCCTCGCAGATTAAGTTAATTGTTGTTTATGTTATATAATTTTGGATAAAGCGCTTTATTTGGTTTATCTTCATTGTCCATTGGTTTTCAATAAAAATGAGAATTCCGATTAATTTCAAGATTTGTTGTTTGCTTGTTAACGCGTGTGTGCGGTTGCAGTAGGCCTATTTACATGTAACTGTAACACACACACTAGGTGGATTTCCATCGTATTGAATTAGCTACATACCTAGCCTATCGAAAATTCCATTAACTTGATATTGTGACAGCTAAGAAAAGACAGGAAACTACTTCCTTGTGGCGAAACAGCCAAACAAAAATCAACCAACTAAAATAGGGCGAACTCTAATAACGAGTGAAACGCAAACTAAATCTCCCGAGCTCAATGCTGGAGCCAAAACAGGAAACTTAACAAAGAAAAGAACACCTTCGGCACATAAGTTCGGGCGGCTGAAAAGATGTAAAACCAAAACGAAACAAAGAAAAACTGTCTCAGAGAGAACAGCAAAGAATAAAATAAATGGCACAGAACGCTAACAGGAGCACCTATACCTGAAATAAAAGCTAATAGCAAGTCCCTTGTGAACATAAACAGCATTTAATTTCACAAGGTCGCTAGTATCTGGCTATACCTGGCTCAATGCATTGTTGAATGACAAAGAAGCACCGGGGAAGCGGAAGTTAGGAACTTAAATACCCTGCAGGTAGAAGCACAGGTGAAAATAATAATGAGGGAAAGCAAACCCCGGAACGGAACGTGGAAAAAATCTGATAGATTCTCAATCGGGAAACCAGGACGAGAACCGCAACGGAAAAGAAAAGAAAAACCCACGAACCATGACAGTTCCGGTGTTTTGATCTCGCCCGGCAATTATCCTCGTACCTGTTTTGGTTTTCCTGTCGGCTGTATATAGCTCAGGGTTTCCTCTTTCCGGTGCTTGATATTGTCTTTGCTATTTGACAATTTAGCCGGTAAGGTATAGGTAGTTATAAAGCGACTTCTTCACTTTTAAGCTTGCTTAAAAGATACGAGGGACTTGCTTGTTAGTTTCCTTAGACATTTTCCGTAGTTGGATTTGTTTTTCTCTTTTGTACTTTCTATCCCTCGTTTTGGTTTGCACTTCTGTTCTCGTTGAGACAGTTTGCATTTGTTTACTTTTTTTGCTCATCTTTCCTATGCTCTCCCGTATTGAGAGTGAGAGATTTATTTTCCTGTTTTGCTTCTCGTTTGTTTTTATACCTCTGTTTATATTGTTTACTCTTATTGTAAGCGAAAGCTATTTTATTTTCTCTCGGATCTCGAGTTTGCCCTGTTTTCATTGGGTATTTTTGATTTGGCTTCTGCCTGGAGTGTTTTTCATTCTCCATTTTTTGTTTGTTATTTCCATCTCCTGGTGCAGACCTGTCCGTTTTATTGGTGTATACTACGGTGTACACTTTGAGATTCCTTGGCTGTTGCATTTGGTACTCCGAACCTGACACTCCACCTTACATTATGTTCATAAACATATAGCCTATTAACAGCAAAGCTACACGTTTTATTCAATAAAATAACAGCAAACACAAACTAATTAAGATTAAATTAAACAGAATGCAAAGCGCCTCAGCAAGTGCATTTTCTTGTATGTTGTTAGTGTATAATGGAATTTGCCAATACAGGCATTAAGTTCACGGTAGGCTACAAGGTTAGAAACATAATGTAACTTAATATGACGCGTTTCAGCTTAGCCTATAGGTTTTATAATCAAGTAAGGGACGTTGGCAGAACAAATTAATTAAACATCTCTTAAATCATTCATTAATTCATCAACACAAGCAACATCTGGCCGCACTGTAGCCTAATTATGACAATCTGCCTGATTTTAACCTTCATTATCAAGGCTAATAATGTATATATAGCCTATATAATAAAGTAGCCTAATCACCGAAATAGCTATTCCACCATATTCAGATTAATCAAAGGCTAATCGTTTTAATACATTTTTGACATAGAATTAGTCTGTCTTCAATCTGAAGCTTAAGCGACAGATTTAAAACGGAGGAATCATTCAATTGTGTTATTCATTACATTTATATAATTCACCTGAAAACGTGGATAGGCTATAAATAAACTACTATATATCCAAGTGTTGTTTAATTTCAATTTACGCTATTTTTCGTCTCAATGGCATAGTATAGGACATGTTCTCGTAACTTTCTGCCATAAGCGCACCTTACAATCGCAGACTTCAGCTTCTCTTTCCGAGCACTGTGCATTACGTTATACGAATCTCCAGAACCACATTATGTCATTATCCAACTCCACTTTCCAACTGCGGTGCGAAAATGTGACATAGGCCAAAATAAATAATAAAAAAAAAATTATATGTTTTTCTGTGTGGTAAGAACCAAACTTTGGAAAAATGATAAGTATTTTTTTAAAGAAATATTATATACAGAGTTAACATTATTATATGAATGGAAATATTTTAAATTTGCTGTCAAAAATGAATGGAGCCCAATGGGAAAACTGGCTTTTTTAGCTCAAATTATAGATATCAGCAGAGGGCGACATTATATCCGGTGCTGAGGTTGAGAGCCGTAAGCTGGCCCCTTGGTCAGAACCTCTGTCTACTGATATTTTGGCACCTAATCGTAGTCTTCTGCCAAAGCAATTTAATTAGCGTTTACACCCGTTTTTTGTTTTTGTTTTTTTTGTTTTTTACCAGGTAAAATCATCAAATCAGTCCCTGGGAAGTTGATCAAGGAGGTGGGTGATGTGTTTTTTCTGTCAGGTCAAGAAAACGCATAGAGGTGCACTGGAGCAAACAAATTCTGTGTACAGAACTCCCAGCTGCTAAATGTGCACAAACATCCCTTGTGGCGGGTAAATTTAATTACTCACAGCCTGGACAGCCTATTCATAACAATAGATTCTCCTTAAATTCTTATTGGTAGTGCACCTCAGTGTTTCGTGAATGTATGTCTAGAACAGGGAATATGTTTTATGTTTCCTGGATCAAGAAACTGAGTTAAAAATCATTCCAGGGAAGATATTTAGTTGGATATAGCAAGAACAAAGCCAAACTCTGGACCTGTCATATTTGGGTAGATTGATCAATGCTTGTTATGTCCAACCATTTGCTTTCCCTGGATTTCAAGTTCTCACAGAATGGCACTTGATGCCTTTCAGCTACCATAATTTGTATGTATATTTTGTTTTGGTATAAACAGGATTTTCATCCTGGACTGGCTATAGTGATTAGGGGTTGTATCTATGGCAGTATATGTATCGTTCACTTTAACTATTTTGATAGATACAATTTTACTAAAACTAACAGAGTCTCTCAGAATGTCCTGTGTGGCTTTTCTGTTCCCTTCAGAAAGGCCAGCACCTGGAGCCATTCATCCAGTCCTTTTTCAACTCCTGCGAGTCGCCCAAGCCCAAACCCAGCCGCCCGGAGCTCACCATTCTCAGCCCGACCTCCGAGAATGACAAGAAGGTCAGGTGTGCTCTCCGCCCTGCACTGGCGGGCAGATCTCGCCCCATTGGGGTGATGTCACTGATATTATTGCATGAATATTCCTCAGGCTTGGTGCCTGGAACCAATAATTATCAATGGCAATGGGAGGATTGGAGCCTCACAAACTCCAGATTGGTTTGAGGCATCACGTTTTATTTGCGACTGCCTCAAACGTTAGTCTGCCGTAAGCTATGTATCTGGCCCTGGTTGTGGCCATCTTGTAGTTAAATAAGTAAATATAATGTACTTTTTGGTAGTGGTACCGTGATGTGCAATTTTGTGGTTGCTTATAAAGTACATCCTAGTGTGGTCTTCATCAATGCGCTTGAGCCGGTTCCGTCAGTGCTGACCTCTCCTCTTCCCCTGAGCAGCTTTACAATGATCTGTTCAAAAACAACGCCAACCGATCCGAGGCAGCGGAGAAGAAGCACAACCAGAACTACTTCATGGAGATGATCACGGTGGAGGGGGTCTACGACTACCTAATGTATGTGGGTACGTGGAAAAGCGAGCAGGGTGGCGCGGTGGATCTGACACTGGACTCAACAACCTGATTGTCTGTTTTACCCTTGTATAAGTACTGAGCCTTTGTTTATCCCCTTCGCACAGACCCCCCGCTGGCATTGTGAGATTGCTCAACTGAGACATGAATTGCTCCTGCAACCGAACTATGAGTGGAAACAGCAGACTCCATGTTCCAGCTTCATTAGTACATGATTTGGCACAACTATACAGAATACAGTTTCTAAGTTTCATTATTGTCGCGTAGCTAGTCCATTTAACAAGCAACCCCCCACCCAGTCTTAACTGCAACTATACCGACCCATGCCTGACACAGTGGACAATAGCATCTATCTGTCAGCATCTATCCGATGTTTCACCAGGAAGAGAGGGAAATTCTATTATCTTAATGTTGACACGGCTTTCAGGCCGAAAGTAATGCACAAGCACGGGGAATAGTTTTATATTCTTATGATTTGACGCATCCAGACTCAATGTGACAAAAGAACACTTTGCTAATTCGCTGTGCACCTCTTCCTCTGACAAAGCTAGCACGTTGCAAACAATCGCCTCTGATTTGGTGCGTGAAGATGAAAATTTGGGGTCATAAATCTTCTTGATTGACTTGATCAGCCGTGCAGTCACTCGATCGAAAACTGTGTACCACTGATAAGAAAAAAGTCCTTCAGTTTGTCAGCTTCAGAATTTTGTCTAACAAAAAAATCACCTACACTCGGGGTGGCACACTTACTCTTCTCAGCATCTTTGTGCTTCTTGGTGTGGGTATGCTGATTTATGTCAGATCGGCCTCTGTGCGATTGAAAAATGAGCTCCACACGTTAGACAAATGACCTTACTAGCATCCGAACAACTGCAATCTCTTTTTAGAAATTTGAATTACCTTTGGAGATCTTTGTTAAAGTAACACGATCACTTTTGAAACATGCTAAATGAACTAGCTAGCTAGAGATCTACCATCCTGTAGGTTTTCATCCCTAACAAAGTACACCTCATTTAACAGCCAGATATCTAGTTGAGCTGCTAATTATTAGAATCAGGTGTGCCAAATTAGGGTTGAAATGAAAACCTACAGGAAAGGTAGATCTCCAGGAACAGGGTTGGCCAGCCCTGGGTTATACGAAGCAGGATTACTCAGCTGGATAAGTGCACTGAGTGCAAAACCCTCCCAAAATCTGGAACATGGACTGAACTTAAAAAGTGCTGTTATGGGTTTTATTCAGTGCAGTTATCCAGCTAAGTCCGTAATCCTGCTTTGTAGTATACTCCCTTGTATTAGCACAGTCAGTGCGTCAATCACAATCAGAAAACCCATTGAAAAACCAGGATGACCAAAATACGGGACAAATCATGGTATTTTCAGAATAAGTCAGGACACCCCAAAATTGTCTAAAATACAGGACTGTCTTGGGAAAAACGGGACGCCTGGTCACCCTACATACAGTCAGGTCCATAAGTATTTGGACAGTGACACAATTTTTGTTGTTTTGGCTCTGTACTCCAGCACATTGCATTTGAAATGGAACAGTGACTATGAGGTTAAAGTGCAGACTTTCAGCTTTAATTTGAGGATTTTTACATCCATATAGGGTGAACGATGTACCAAATGTGTACGGTGTAGCCATTTTTATACATAGTCCCCCCCCATTTGACCAAACGTAATTGGAAAAATTAACATAAACTTTAATAAAGTTATCATATTTAATATTTGGTCATATAGCCTTTGCATGTCATGACTTCCTGGGGGGTATACTACGAAGGAAGCTTAACATAGCCAGGGTTTCTTTACGTTAGCTGGCTTCAGAAAGCCTAAACACTGCAATCTGGCTTAACCGGTACTACGAACGTGGTTATCAACTTGCTAAGTGAACACTGGCTTTATTAATCAAGGTATGTGCGACAATAGCACATAAAAGGGGCGGTGTCTGCAACAACGAGCCTATAGCGGTGCAGCATGGGCTGTACTAGAGCAATGTATTTCTCTCCTGTGGGGAAAAAAAGACTCATACGGATAGATATAAAAAAGCAACACTGTTGCCTCCAACAAAGCCAGGAAGGAGCTTTTTCAAAACAATTTAATTAAAAATGTGTAGGTTAAATTTGTTTGTTAATACCTTATTCACCTTACCACTCCTAACAAATAAATCTATACTCTCAGTACATTGTCATACAGTTTATTTCTAACGTGACAACTGTACTACTACATTCTAGAGCACCTAAGCTTTAAACTTGATAGAGCATGTTTAAAATCTTTCCGAAGCAATCACACTAACATTCATTCATAAAAAAAGTCTCTCAAGCATTTTCCGGAACTCGATAATCTCGCCCTGCGAAGAGATTCCCTCAGTATCCACCCATATCTCTACGGCAGGGGTGTCAAACTCCAGTCCTGGAGGGCCGCGGTGTCTGCAGGTATTTGTGGTTTCCTTTCAATCAGCAGCCAATTAAAGCCTTGGGAAAAGGTGTGTGGATTCTTAGCCAATCAATGATTTAAACGAATCACCCATGTTGAAACACATTGAAAACCAGCAGACACTGCGGCCCTCCAGGACTGGACACGCCTGCTCTACGGGATCCTTTGGAATGGAGACGCCTTTTTCCAAAGCCAAGGAGTTGATTGGTCAAAGGGCGGTGCCTTTATATGTTTCAATCTGTTATCCTGAACATAACCTGCCCCGGAGCAGGTTAGCCATGCAGAGTAAATTGCCGTGGCAATATACCCTGTTTAAAAGTGAGTCGGCTTCGTGATACAGAAAACCCAGTGTTAAAGCTTAATTTAGCTCGCTATCCCCTTAGTCTCGCTTTGTAGTACACCGCTCTGATGTTTGTGACCCAACAACATCAAAAGACTCTTGATATCTTATTTTCAGATACTCTTACAAGCGATACTATAATCTCTCTGCATTTTAATGGATCTCTATGGGAATTGGGGGGTGAGACTAGATTCAGCTGTAAATTACGCTGGTACAGTATGGAACACAAGGTTGGTTAAATGGTCATCAAGGGTCTGACATATCAAACGAACCTCAAACCATCACTCTGCTGCCAGATATGCAGTAGGTATGGATGGATAACTTAAAGGGTTGTTTCTCCTGACTCATTTTTCCATAGAGTTCAATAGGAAAATAAGTCAGGAGAAACAACCCTTAAAGTGATCCATCCATATCTACTGCATATCTGGCAGCAGTGTGATGTTATGGGGCTAGTTTGATACCTCAGACCCTTGATGTCTTACAGACATTTAGCCAACCATATGTTCCATACTATTACCATGTAATTTACAGTTTAATCTAGTCCCACCCCCCAATTCCCATAGAGATCCATTCAAATGCAGAGAGATTATAGTATTGCTGAGAGTAACTGAAAATAAGATATTTCTTGATGTTGTTGGGTCACAGACATGAGGAAGCCATGACAAGCAAAGGATATCTGACCAAATATTAAATATGATAACTTTATTAAAGTTTATGTTAATTTGTCCAATTACTTTTTGTCCCCTAAAATGGGGGGGGGCGGGGGGGGAAGAGTACAGAGCCAAAACAACAAAAATTGTGTCACTGTTCAAATACTTATGGTCCTGACTGTATATTTAATTGAAAACAGTACAAAGACAAGATACTTAATGTTTAACCTTATCAACTTTATTGATCTTTGTAAATATACGCCAATTCCGAATTTGATGCCTGCAGCACATTCCAAAAAAGTTGAGACGGGGGCAAAAAAAAAAAAGACTGGGAAGTTTAAAAAAAACCCGTTTGGAACATTCCACAGATAAACCGGTGATGCCATCATGACTGGATATAAAAGGATATCAAAAGACTCTTGATATCTTACTTTCAGGTACTCTTACAAGGGATACTATAACCTCTCTGCCTTTGAATGGTTCTCTATGGGAATTTGGGGGTGGGACAAGATTAAGCTGTAAATTACACGGGAATAGTATGGACAACCATGGTTGGCTAAATAGCTGTAAGTCATCAAGGGTCTGAGGTATCAAACGAGCCTCAAACCATCAATCTGCTGCCAGATATGCAGTAGATATGGTTGGGTTGTTTCTCCATTTTCCTACTGAACTCTCTTCAAGTGATCCATCCATATCTACTGCATATCTGGCAGCAGAATGATGTTTGAGACTCGTTGATACCTCAGACCCGTGATGACTTGTTGTATTGCATCAAATTCTGAATTAGCATACATTTACAAATATCAATACAGTTGATATGCTTTCTCCTTTTATGTGCATTTTACATACTGTCCCAACTTTTTGGGAATTGGGTTTTGAAGTTCTAGGGATGGGTGTTAGCATAAGCTATACATGGTGTGCCATATTGGATTATTGTTTATTAGATGTGTTAATGGGTTTGCATCTATCCTTATTAAATTATCATCATGAAGCAGAGTCCTTCATGTTACCCTGTGCTACAAGCAGAATGAATTGCTGTCCGTGTGAGAATGAAAAAGACAAAAAGGATGGGCTCCCAGTCATTAGTTGTGGGACTGGGCTGGAACTTCAGGTTTTGAATCTTGCCAACAGCCTCAGCGAGGAACTGCCCTGACTGCCGGTGATGTCTTTGACAGGACGTGTAGTGTTCCACATTCCTGATTGGCTGCACCACCTGCTGATGGGTGGGCGGATACTGCTGAAGAACACCCTGGAGGCATACACAGACCATTGCCTGCAGTTCAAGCTGGATCAGCTCCTCCAGGAGCACCGTGTGGTCTCTCTCATCACACTGCTCAGAGGTACGGTTTCTCCACGATCACCGCATTGTCTCTCTCCTCACACTGCTGAGTTACGTTTTCTCTACAAGCACCGCCTGGGCTCTCCACACGTGCTCAGAGGTACGATTTCTCCACGTGCACTGCAAAGTCCCTCCTCACAGTGCGTGGAGGCATGGCTCATCCGCGTACACTGAATGGTTTCTCCTCACACTGCTTAGTGGTATGACTTCTCCACGAGCACTGAATGGTCTCTCCTCACACTATTGTTGGTATGGCAATGCATGGTCTCTCCCATTTCACTGTTAGGCCACTCAATGGAGTCTTTTGTAGAGTAATCATTTGGGGAATGAAGCTCCACATGAAGTGGTTTCTATATATGTTTTCTAAAGATACACACAAATAGTTCTGATATTTCTTGAATGTAGTTCGTTCCCCAAAATACATAATTTTGACTTGCCCACTTCTGTTTTGGCTGAATAAACCTGTAGGCTAACAAAACAGCACCACCCCTTTCTTTGAAAAATGCTTTGGAGAAATATATGATATGATATGATAATATGTTTGGTTTCCATTGTTTGTCCTCCGGTCCGGATATAAGCATCAACCTGTGGAATTATTATTGGGCTTTCATGAACATTATTCTTTCTTCATGCATCACGTCACTCAGTATGAATTAAGCAAAGAGCAGAAGATTCCTTTCATCATACTGGTATTTGGCTTTGTCTTTTGACCTTTCTGTATAATTTAATTTATTCTTTAGGCTTGAATGACATTCTGAACTAAAGGTGTGATTGTAATGGACAAGGTGATACACTGAAAAACATTAGTTATGCAACAATTTCATGCAGAATGATTTCTCCAGAAGTATGTATTGATAAGTAAATAGCAGAGATTATGGAAGTTTCTTCACTTTCTTACAATTTGTTGCTCAGACATGGAAAAATGAACCTCAAGTCCAGTACACATCACGAGCACTGTATGTGGTTTGATATATTTTTTTGCACTTTGAAGGAGGAAACCAGGGTGGGGGACATTCAGAAACCAAAGGCAGTGTCTTGTCCTTCTTTCTGATAGCAGATGTCACATTTCAGATTCAGTTTTCTGTGAAAACAGTGAACCCCGCTCATTTGAGGACAAGCAAAAGAGAGCCATGGCAACGTTTGAAGAAATGATCCGCTACATTCCAGGTTGGTGCTCGAGTTCTCACAGCGAGATGCACATGGGCATTAGACTTCAGCCCCAACCAAGGCTCCCACATGTAGATTTGGGGCTCGATTCTGTATAATATTGTAGGCAGAAAAATGGTGGAAAACACAATGCTTCTGGGACTCATTGTTATTGGAATGATCTGGAAATAGGTCCTCATTCCATAACCAGTCCAAGCAGGACCTCCGCACTGAAGTGCCAAGATTACTTTTTATTCCCTGAAAATCATAATTTGATGCAGTAACCTTACCACATATTGGGTTTAAAAAAACAGATATTTTTGAAGAAAAATGGAGTACATGGTCTTGCTGATGAGACATTTTTGACATTTGATTAAAATAGCACATCAAAGGTATTTTAGATGAAAGCAAGGATCACCAAAACCCATAAACACACAAGGACCCCCATGTTTTGCATCACTTTTTCCCGGAAGAGTGAATTCCCTTTGCCTCCCTGTAGGGGGCACCATGTGCACACCCACATACTTCACACATGTTGAGCTGCTGCTCTCTTCCCTGGCAGATTTCCTGGGGAAATGCATTGGCGAAGAGGCCAAGCATGAGGGAGTGCGGCTGCTTTTCGATGGGCTGCAGCAGCCAGTCCTCAACAAGCAGGTAAATGGCAGTAACGAGCAAATCCCATTTATTTGTTTACATTTATAAAAAAAAATTATGTCGTTTTTATTTTTCTGCTGTTTGGAATTCCCAGTTTTTGTGGTAGGCCTGTCCCAGCACAACTAGACTCGTGCTTCTGTTTTTATGAGGTTTGAATCAATCATTATATGTGGCGTGATATGCTTCTGCAGGGGCTCAAGGCTTTATCTAACCTGAGATCAAAGATATGTGAATGATTGGCTTTGCTGTTTAACAGTGGAGCTTAGTGTTGTACTTGGCGGGGGAAAATAAACACACTCAGGGAGCCTACCTGCCATGTTGGACTTCAGTCATCAACGACTGACTATACAAACCAGATGGTCTCTATTATGAAACTTTGGAATAGTGGATACTTGGGATTTTTTTGCTGTGAAGGTAATCGCATTTGCAAATGCGTGACTCAAAATAAGCTATTGCTGAAGAACAATTGCATGTATTAAATATGCAGGACAATGCAAAGGAGAGCGGTGTGGGTCAAAGTCGGAGACTAGCTGCTGATCAATAGAAAACCAGTTTGATATATTGTCTATACTGTAAAATAGATGTGTTGGGATTAGAGATCTAATCATCCCTGTTTGTAATCATTGATAACACGTTATCTTCATTTGTATGCACCTCAAACTCAAATTCAGAATGTAGCAGTGTAATACCCACACAGTCAAATTTAAATAAAATTTAGCTAGTTTTATTGGGATTTGTGCAAGTTACCTTTCTTGAGGTGAATCATATGTCAACATTAGGTTGGGGTTTAAGGACTTAGTATAGGAATAGTGTTGCAGTAATGTAGTTAATATGAGTTGTATTTTACTCCACAGTTGACCTATGTCCTGCTGGATATTGCTATTCAGGAGCTTTTCCCTGAGTTAAACAAGGTAAATGGATCACTTTTTTCCTCATAAAAATAATTTACACTGAAAGTTTGTTCAATGACAGGGATGTCCTTGCTTTTCTTAGTTTGAGTGTTCTTTGTATGCTGTGTTTGACACAGTGGTCATGAGATAAAATAAAAATAAAAATAGCATATTATGTATTGTCCACTTTCCATTGACATTCACATTAAAAATCTATTCAAATTCACATTCAAATCAAACACTGCATTGATTACATCCACTGTACATTTATATATTCGGTTATTTATACATATGGGATTTAAATGAAATAATTTTTTTAATTCCGTATTTGTTCATCTCCATTTTAATGAGGGGTGGGTCCCAGAAAATAAATTTGTCATCGGCTCAACATTTTGGAGCACTTAATGTTAAGGTACCCCTGTTTTAAAAGCATTGTTTACTGTATTAAGCGAAGCCCTGTCTTCCACAGGTGCAGAAAGAGGTTCCACTCATGGCTCCTTGGATGTAGAGAGCAGACTGACTTTTCTGACATCTCCTGGTCTGAAATCAGGCCTCTCAGACTCCTGAGGTTCCCTGTGGGCCGGTGTGTGTGTGTGTGCTGCTTTTTGCCAAAGCCAATTTTCCAGTCTTCCTTCAAAGATAATTATCCCGACACATTCGGTCTGGTTGCATTTTCCAAAATCCCCTGTTGTGCATTATCTTTTGTGTTCTGAGAACAAGTGTGATGTTCAGAGATGATGTATAAATTAGGAATAAGAGCGGAAGTGCTTGAGCGATGACTTGGCGTAAGTCGTGAAGAGCAGGAGTTTGAGGGGAAAAAACAGGAAACCAAAATCACGGCCCTACAGGAAATTTGGAAGGGTGTGCAATACACTGTAAATGGCATGAACCTCATCTCAACACTGAGGCCCTTTGCACTTTTTTGTACTTTGTACTGCGATGAACCACCATCATCATCGGCACTTATAAATGTAAGTCATCATAACCTGAGAATGGTAGCTGGCATGAACTTGTAAAAATGACAGAATAAGCTTTTTAGATCATGTTTCATGTGGAATGTGTGTTGTGTATATTAAATATTTATTGCTGAAAATTGTCTGACTTCCTGCATTTACTGTTAAAGCACTGTTGTACAGTACATTCCAAAAGCGTTAGGATAGTGACACATTTTTTGTTTGTTTGGCTCTATACTCCAACACATTGGATTTAAAATGGAACAGTGACTATGGGCTCTATATTATCAATCGTAGCAAATGGTCCAAAACGCATGGTGCAAGTGCATTTAGGGCGTGTCCAACTCCCCTTTTGCTAGTTACATGGCGAGTTTTTTGAGCGCAAAGCACGGCACAAAGTGTAAATGGGCTGAACTTAGTCTCTTCATTAATTATAGGTGTGTCTTGGGCATAACATGCAATAAACCAATCAAAATGTCATATCCCATTCCCTTTAAAAGCCTGTTTTTCCAACTTGACGGATTGCTTATATGATGGCGAAACAGACATGCTCGTGCGTGTGTAGTGCGAGCAAGGAATAGGCTATATGGATCAATAGTATGATCAATATTATTCGGACTAACGATTATGAAGCGTTTTGATATACACAATCATAATCTTCAACATTAGTGTTTAACACCGGCGCGGGTTCCCGGTAATTCCCGACAGTGCTGTTATTTTAGAAAACAGGCTATATTCGGTTAAATTTCGTTAAAAGCACCTGCAACAACTGAGAATAAGCTACCAGAATATGGCTTCAGTCTCATCTTAGACAATGCCAAATTAGCCTGCTTGTTTAACAAATTTTGTTTGATTATACAAAGCATTGTCAAACATGAATTCCATGAGGCTGTTCTCGTGGAGTTCTCGAAGTTAAAGCTTCATCCAAAGTTCATTATGTGCATTGTAAAATTGATTAATAACATGAATACTGTTATTTAGCCTTAATGACGACACTGTCAGGTTGAGAACCCATATGTTCACGCATATTGTCTCGTTTTATAATGTACTGCTTATGTGACCAACCTGTTTTACTGGTAGCGTAATGCTTTAAACAAGTCCACTTTCCCAGGAAGACTGTGAAAAGTGTGATATACAGCAGTGGAAACAGACCTGCTCCTGCATGAAGTTAAAGCGCACATCCAGAGAATAGCAATCAAATGTGCTGCAAATTTGTTTTAGTTTCTAATTAAACTCTAATTAGTTCTCCTTAAAATCGTTCTGTTCAGTTATGGAATAACAGGTGAAATCAGCTGGGTTTTACAAAGCTGAGAGTATGGAAACCTGGTTACTGTAATAAAACAAATATGAAGGACGAAGAATAAGGTTTAAATTCAGTTAATATGGTGAAATTTAAATGAATCTGTTATTTAACCGTAGGCTATCAAAAAAGCCTAGGCTATTTGAAAAAAAAAATGCAATATTCACGGGACAAGGTTTTGAACTTGAATCAAAACCATTCTATTTACTTACAGGCTGTAGGTCTAGATGAAGACAGCTGTATTGTAATGACATCTGAAGCGCATTTTCAGAAAACAACAGAAGATTATCCCCCCAGAAGATTACAGGAATTATTGGCAAATATAGGCTAAGTCAAAACTTGATCCAGGATAATTGCGAATAATCTATACATGTAACCTATACATGGAGACCACCTGGGCCCTATTCGGATTTCCTAATAGAATTCGCAGAGTTTTTGTCCTGCCTTGCTATTTCGGCAGACAAGGTTGTAATTGTTGGTGATTTTAACGTACATGTGGATAAACAGGGTGATCCCCTAGGAACAGCCTTTGCCTCTATTATTGACTATGTTGGTTTTAAACAAAATGTCTATGGGCCCACTCATTACTATAGCCATACCCTAGACTTGGTGTTATCCTATGGTATCAATGTTATGAATCTTAGTATTGCACCCCATAACCCTGTATTATCTGATCATTTCCTTATTACTTTTGAAATCGAGGCAACCACCACTTTTATATCAGAGACAAGACATTATTACAGCCGGTCCTTAAACTCTGACGTCATTCCAAAGTTTATAAATATGCTTCCGGAATCATGAAAAAAATACCACTGAATTATCGCTGGATGAATTGACTAACCAGTTAAGTTTAACTCTCAGAAGCACCCTTGATGTGGTTGCCCCTCTAAAAAGAAAGTATTGTCGGAAAAACCGTACTCCCTGGTACAATGACACTACCCGTGCCCTGAAGCAGTCCACAAGAAAACTGGAGAGAAAATGGCGGTCAGCTAAACTAGAAGTATTTCGTCTTGCATGGAAAGATAGCCTCCTCCAGTACAAGCAAGCTCTTGCATCTGCTAGATCTGCCTTTTTCTCTAAATTAATTGAACAAAACAAATGCAACCCAAAATTTTTGTTTAGTACTGTGGACAAATTGACTAAAAAACTATCATCAGAATGTTCGTCTTACCCCTGCGTTTATAGCAGTAATTATTTCATGAATTTTTTCAATCAGAAGATTAAAACTATTAGAGACCAGATCTCCAAATTGCCTACTACCCTAGGCATCACTCCTCCCAAAATCTATGAACAGCCCAGATCTTGGTCAACAGAGGAATATGTATCAACAGTGGCACTAAACTGTTTTACGCCAATTGACATGGATGAGCTGTCCAAACTGGTTATGTCCTCAAAACCGACAACCTGTCTACTCGACCCAATCCCTACAAGATTGGCTAAAGAACTTTTTCCTGTACTAGGCCAGCATATGTTAAAAATTATTAACACATCCTTAGTAATATGTACCAGAGTCACTAAAAATGGCGGTTATTAAGCCATTACTGAAAAAACCAAACCTCGAACCTGACAAACTGGAAAACTATAGACCCATTTCAAATCTTCCATTTCTATCAAAAATATTAGAGAAAGCTGTTGCGAAGCAACTTGGTGCATAACTTAGCTCAAACCATATCCATGAATTATTCCAGTCAGGATTTAGACCCTACCATAGCACTGAAACGGCACTTGTTAAAGTTATTAACGATTTACTGTTATCAGCCGACCAAAACTCTGTGTCTGTTCTTGTACTTCTTGACCTAAGTGCAGCTTTTGATACAATAGATCATGAGATTCTACTGAACAGACTCCAGGGCTGTGTTGGACTCAATGGTCAAGCACTTGCATGGTTCAGATCATACTTATACAATAGGAAACAATTTGTTAAATTAAATGAAGAAATATCCAGTTAATCAGTAATGAAATGTGGTATTCCACAAGGATCAGTGCTAGGTCCAGTACTCTTTTCGTTATATATGCTACCCCTTGGTGATATTATTCGGGCACATGGGGTAGATTTTCACTGCTACGCAGACGATACTCAGATATACATTTCCATGAAACCCGGCGAAGCACTACCACTTTCTCGATTAGAGGCTTGCATTACAGATATTAAAGCTTGGATGCTCTCCAATTTCCTGCTCTTAACCCATCTATTGCATTTCGGGTCAAAAGTGACCGAGTGACTTTGTTTTTAATCATAAATATTGTATTTTTCATCCAATTGCCTCAAGATCTTATGTTATCCTCCACACTAGGCCTCTGAACATATACAATTGATGATCACCACTTGCATTGAATTTTGAGTGATTTATTCAACAATGACGCACCTATGATATTTTCGGTCAGAATTGACCGCCATAGGAAATTAATGGGTATGAGTATATTATGTTCATCCTGCAGATGGAAAACATCTCCACACACACACACACACACACAGGCTCGCACGCACACACACTGGCACACGCACACACACACACAGGCTCGCACGCACACACACACACACACACACACACACACACAGGCACGCACACACACACACAGGCTCGCACGCACACACACACACACACACAGGCTTGCACACACACAGGCTCGCACGCACACACACACACTGGCACACACACAGGCTCGCACGCACACACACACACACACACACACTGGCACACGCACACACACAGGCTCGCACACACACACACAGGCACGCACACACACACACACACAGGCTCGCACGCACACACACATACACAAACACACACACAGGCTCGCACGCACACACACACACACAACTTGAACTTGAACAATACCGTGGGATGTATTGATCTGATACAGGCAAGCCAGTGTTTCATTGTGTACTTTCAACTACAAGTTGATAACTTGAACTTGAGTATATATAGTATATGGTCCGGACCCACCGGTGGGCCCATCAAGTTCAGCATTCACTGCATTCACTGTGATGAATATAAAATAAGACACTGATACTGTTTTCCTCAATGAACATTTATTGAAATAGAAATATTCAAAAAAATACCATAACAGAACATCAACATGGTGTGTGTGTGTGTGTGTGTGCGTGCGAGCCTGTGTGTGTGTGTCTGTGTGTGTGTGTGTGTGTGGAGATGTTTTCCATCTGCAGGATGAACATAATATACTCATACCCATTCATTTCCTATGGCGGTCAATTCTGACCGAAAATATCATAGGTGCGTCACTGTTGAATAAATCACTCAAAATTCAATGAAACACCGTCTTGCCTGCCACCCCTTGATTCTACTTGCTTTGACTGTTCAAATGAGATGTCAACCATCAAAATTGGATTAGGGGTTCCAGAGATATCACTGTGCAAAACACACCGGTCAATTTTGACCGGAAATAGCATGGGAAGGGGGGAAAACCAAATGCAAGAGAAGGGTTAAACAGCAGTCTAGCTCGTAGCAAATCAAGTTAATAAACTAGCTTTGATATTTTATTGATGCAAATTTTTAATTACTAGCCTATGCTCAATGTTATCTGTTCACTCTCCCTTGCTTTTCAAGCTAGTTTGCAATCGCATCCAGTTTATTTATTTACGACTTTCCCATCTCCGATATTCTAGCAGAAGTTTAACGTTAGACCTATAGCCTAAAATAACGCTGTCGGTCATCGATTGTAACGTTAGATATTATGTGGCCTAAGAATAGACATTGAATGGTTATATTTGCATATAGCTATTTTATTAGTCTATGCAAATATAAATCTTATTTTTTCTCAGATCCTAGAATCCAGCCTACTGAAAATGTGTTGGATGGATGCTGTATAGGAGATAGCCAGCCAAATCCGTCAAACAAGCCAGATCTTGATGCGTGTCTGTGTGTGTACAGGAGCCTGCTTCATTTATTAGTTTTAAATAGTATTAGGTAAAGCTTTATTTGGACCATTAGGCTATTTATTTTTTCTATTATACAAAATTGTATTTATCTGTTCACTGTTGTTGTTGGTCAAGAGTTATAAAATAAAAATGCCACCACTTTAAACCACAAAGCCTATTTGCTGTCATTAGCTGAACACAATTGCATATTAATTATGTTTTATACTGCAATTCGGTTGCAAACAGCCACATGTAATAATTTCGTAATAAAAAGTAGGCTATTAAAGTTGGCGTCTCGGAATATCATTTGATATACCAGAATACCTTTGTCAAAGTTTCTGGTTGATCCAAGCTGAGTAGCTAGGCTAAACCCGATTATTAATGGTGTAGGCTACAGCATTTTCTCTTTGTTAAAACTCTAAAGAACTTTGGTTTATGTCATGGCTGTGGAGCCGTGGAATATTTCCGCAGTTGTCGTGCTGATGAGAGTTGGGTAGTTGGCGACTATAGGTACATCTTAACCGTTAGCAGTAGTAGTAATAATCACTTTGAAATGAGCTGAGGCGATTATGTAATTCACAAAAATGTGTACAATGTTGTTAGATCGGAGCAGCTAATTTGAGGTATCAAATGAGCCTCAAACCATCACTCTGCTGCCAGATATGAAGAAGATATGGATGGATAACTTTAAGGGTTGTTTCTCCTGACAAATTTTCCTATTGAACTCTATGAAAAAATAAGTCAGGGAAAGAAACCCTTAAAGTTATCCATCCATAACTGCAGTAATTTGTCAATATTTAGACCAGGATCAATCGGTAATACAAAAAACAAATGTATCAGTTATCATCTAAAATAAGTTGTTTTCATGCTTTGTTACCCTTTAAAGCAGGAGTATGTCTTTCAAAGTGAATATTTTGCGTAACATAATGGCATTGGTAGGGCAGTGTTCCGCTGTGAGGTGCACTGGATGGTTGACCAGTCTCAGAGTCCCATGTACAGAGCCCAGGAAAACCCAAGCAGCAGCACAGAGATGGGGCAGGCAACTGCCGCTGCTGATCCCAAATTTTCAATCCTGATCCGGCCCTCCACAGCTGGGTGGACTTTCTTCCTCTCCTCGATGTAGCTTCGTACGACAGAGATGTCCATGTCACCTGGGGGTTAGGAAAGGGTGGTTGGACAGGGATGAGAAGGAAGCGGGCAGAACACTCTGCTTCTGTTTTCTTTGTAATGAAAGATGTACAACTTCTACCATGTCACACGCATTCTCATGCGGGACTGAACTTAGTCGATACACGAGAATGACTCTTCAGTGCAGTCTTAAATATTGTGGATGAACGGAGGAATAAGCTCATGTGTGACAACAGGAATAGTTGTTGCTCAAGAGCGTTTCACCTTCACGTTTCATCTAGCGAGCATGTCTGCACTCTGCACTGTAGTTAATTCTGTGGAAAGTAACAGTCAAGATATTAGAAAATTGCAGCTGCAGGCTATCACAATATCCAATGAATTCAACTCCATTATTTGTGATGTGTGATGGAGACATCACAATGGGTACGTTTACATGCACACATACTCCGATCTGAACCCGGTTATGGCAATTCTCTGGTTACTGAAATGGTCATGTAAACACCTTTAAACCTTTAAACGATAATGTAAGGCCATAAGCCGTGTTATAATATGACTTTAACATGCATAGTTGTGTTACTTATTACAGGTATTTAGAGATCCACAATACATTGTATATTATATTAAGTGACTTCTTAAACACTTTAACCTTCGTTATATGGGGGAAAATTTGCGCCGTACTGTGAATTGCAGTAATGTGACTTGTGGACTGTTTTACCAGCTCGTGTCACATATGTTTATATAGGAGATAATTATAGTAGTTGTAATAGTAATAGTTGTAGTAATTCATATGATGCTGTAAATTGTGTGCATGCTCTTATACATAGTTAGTCTGACTGGTTGGTAATAAATGACCTTTTATGACGAGAACGGGGCTGTGTTGGACATTTGTGGCACTGGAAACTAAACCGAGACAAAGAAATTGATTATCTAAGGGCCATTTCCCTCATTAATTGCCTCCTCATAGGACATAATAATGCGCTTCAAATTGACACTAAAGCTGTGTTCCTGTTTGGATAGCTTGGATAGCTTTGAATAACTTGATACTTTGCATATGTTTCCATGGGTTTTCATGGGTTTGAAAAAGTTTGGGTTGGTTTTTGGACACCTATAACCATTCCCCTAATCTTTTTCAAAAGTTGGAAATTATGTAATGATATAGACGCTCATATATTTCCAGTGAGTCGAAGAGTTTATCTGTTGAAAAAATTTGATTATCTCCTGAATTACTGTGATACTGAATTACAATTTTGGATTGATTTTTGGACACCAAGGTACATCGTTTCAAATTGCCACATAGAATTTGAGCAGTAATACATATCACTTTCATATTTTGTACACATGCAGACAGGATGTTTGCCAACCAGAAAATGTAAAGTTTAACCTTATTCACATATTTGACTCTAAGGTGTTCACTGTAAACTAGAGTGGTGGAACTTTGTTTTTCACTGGGAGTTGTGCATTCACTGCCCATAATTTACATCTGAGTTATGAAACAAATTTAATGTAAGGCATGATGATAAATGGTTCCAGAGTCTTCTTTAATTTAAGCCATTATTGGTGTTTGTGTTACATTGATATCTGTTATAAAGCTTTAATATTCAAGATTCAATACTTTATTGCCATACAACTTAGTTGTTAGGAATTTGTCTCATGACAGAACAACAAACAATCACAGCATAACAGTTCAAGACACATAAACAGAACAGTACAAAACAGACGAAAAACCCAACAACCAAACAGAAAAAGTTTTAAAAATGCCCTACGATCCCCAAACAATCAGTATGTTTTACGAATGCAAAACACGATTATCAAACAAGCACAGTGGGCCCTGGTCCTATCTTACACTCAGCGCTAAGCGGCGGTAACCCAAAAGTAAGTGCCTTTGCTAGTTTCAGACCTGTCATTTGAATGTCCAGCACTCAGACTAGGTCATAATATTAGCATGTGTTAAAGAAAAGCAAAATTGTCCTTCCATGTCAAATGCAGGTTATGATTTTCCTACGCACACATGTATTTAAGATGCTCAGAAAATCTGACCTGATTAGCTTTTAAGTGGATTATATTGATACAAAAATGCCAAGTTACTCAAGCATACAAAGCACTGTAATGAAACTAGCTAAATAAAATAAAAGTATTGATCAAAATGAGACCAAATTACAACAAACAATATTTTCTATTTTAGCTGACACAAATTAAACAAGCTCTATTCCAAAGTAATGTTACCCAATGTTTCCTAAATTGTTTCATGTAACTTGGCCCTGTGTTTTTTCAGCTTACCACCTGAAGAGAATCATACTTTTTGTGTCATGTTAAAGTGTCAAATAACAAAAATTGCCTCATGGAAGAAGACATAATTTAAATGAATGTTGTAAACAGCTGATGAAATATTACACTCCAGAAAGAATATATTTATATTTGGTTGTCAAGTTAATTTTACAAAATGTTAAAGAAATCAATATTGATATTAATACAGCAGTTATGTTTACAGCTGTTCCAGCTAGTGTTATGCCATCGACGCCAAGAGAGTTTGTTAGTTAGCCGTCCAGCTAACGTTAATAATTATCATTGATCCCATATGTCAAAGCTAGCTACACTTCAGTGTCTGGGGTAACGGTTATAAATTCAGTCCGAAGATTTATGTCCCACCTTGTAGTCATGTACGTAGCTATTGGAGTCATGAAACAATATTATTTGGGGTTTGCATGTGAAATGATAGAGAATGCATTTTTAGGAATAGAAATGAGCTTCCCACAAAACAAAGATGGCAAGGACAAAGTTTTGAAAAAACATATTCTATTGGCTGAAATAACATCACGTGCTCTTCCTTATATGTCAAAAAACATTAGATTTACGTTTTCACATCACTGCATCCTGCAATTGATTGGACCACTGTGATCAGGTGTTGTATTGGCAGATGTACAGCTAAATTGCCAAAGCGGAGAATAATTGTGGGACTGGAGCATTTCTGATGATTAAATCAGCAGGATAAAGAAGAAGAAGAATACAAAAATAACCCAAGTTTGGGGCTTTATTGTGTGGACGTGTGAAGTTTTAATTAAATTGTCTGTGTTTACTTGAGGTCAGAAGGTACAGAACTTAATGTTCTTAAGGGCTGAAAGTCTGTGGTCATTGTGGTTATTTCAATGCCTATGCATTGGAAGGTAACTTGGTAGTTGGCATACCTGCCATCCAAATATTTACATTTTAAATGTGATTTGCATTATGTATTATTATTATTAACACATTATTTGTTTATTCAAAACTACATTTTATATTGGGTTCCAATTTGGCAAAAATATTGCTTTTTTAAAAAATCTGCCAACCCTCCTTTTATATTTTTGCTTCATTCAGACAAGTAGAAAGCAGAAAAGGTAACAGAAAGAGAAGGGGACACAGCTCAGAAATGTGCAATGGCAGGAGATCGAACCCTTAGAGCAGGGGTGTCAAACTCCAGTCCTGGAGGGCCGCGGTGTCTGCAGGTATTTGTGGTTTCCTTTCAATCAGCAGCCAATTAAAGCCTTGGGACAACGTGTGTGGATTCTTAGCCAATCAATGATTTAAACGAATCACCCATGTTGAAACACATCGAAAACCAGCAGACACTGCGGCCCTCCAGGACTGGAGTTTGACACGCCTGCCTTAGAGTATATAATATGTAGAGACAGCGAGACCAATAGAAACCTATGGGAAGTATATCCAAACCAGGAAGTTTTAATTTTGCGCTCATCTCACATGCACAGTTCTGTCCTTGGAGCCACAAATACAATGAGGATGGCACAGAAAGTGATGTAGAAACTTATGAGTTTGTAATTGGTTGCCAACTTGCATGTGAAAATATGACGTAGGCCAGAAAATAATAATAACAAAAATAATATATTTGTCTGTGTGGTAAGAAAATAATATATGACCACAGAAATTAAATGTATTTATTTATTACAAAAAAAAATTGACTGCAAGTTATAGATATCAGCAGAGGGCGACATTATATCCAGTGAGGTTAAGAGCTGAAATTTGGCCCCTTGATCGAACCATGACCCATTTGATGATACACGTATGGCATGAGAGTTGGCTGCACCACACATCTCACCGGGGCAAAAGTCTCACTGCAAACAATAAGGAGGTGGTATTCATTTAATAATGTACATCAATGATGACCTAGACACAACTCAATTGGTTGAGCAGAAAACACCGATGGTTGTCAAGAAAGCACAGTGCAGGCAGGAGTAAATTCATGATTTTATAACCCTTTCAGTTACCTACCATTTGAAAGGGAGGGAGAAAGTTGCTGCAAAGACTCACATCGGGCTGTATCTAGGTGATCTTAGCGCTTTGTCTAAACACATGGCGTAAAGTACATTTAGGGCGTGTCCAAGTCCACTTTTGCTAGTTTGACGGCGATTTTTGAGTGTAAGCATGGCGCAACGTGAAAATTGGCTGAACTGAGTCTCTTCATTAATTATAGGTGTGTCTTGGGCGTAACATGCAATAAACCAATTCAAATGTCATATCCCATTCCCATTAAAAGCCTGCTTTTCCACCTTGGCAGATTGCTTATATGATGGCGAAACAGACATGCTCGTGCGTGTTTAGTGCGATCAAGAAATAGACTATATGGATCAATAGTAGGCCTATTATTATCAATATTATTCTGACTAACCATTATGAGTTCCCGGTAATTCCTGACACTGCTGTTATTTTACAAAATATATGCGGTTAAAATTTATTAAAAGTACCTGCAACAGCTGAAAATAAGCTATCAATGGCTTCCGTCTCACCTTAGAAAATACCAAATTAGCCTGCTTTTTGAACAAATTTCGTTTGATTATGCAATGAAACATTGTCAAACATCAATTCCATGAGGATGTTCTCATGGAGTTCTCAAAGTTCAAAGTTCATCCGAAGTTCATTACCTGCATTCTAATATTGATTAAAAACATAAATATCGTTATTTTGCCTTAAGGACAGCACTAAATACAATAAAGCTGTCAGGCTGGCAACCCATAGGTTCACGTATATTTTCCCTTGTTTTATAATGTCCTGCTTATGGAAATGTGACCAACCTGTTTTACTGGTAGCGTAATGCTTTAAAACAATCCACTTTCCCAGGAAGACCGTGAAAAGTGCGCTTTACAGACCTGCTCCTGCATGAAGTTAAAGCATACATGCAGAGAATGGCATTAAAATTCATTGTGAATGAATTGTGTAACTTTGTTTTCGTTTCTAATTAGACGCTTAGTTCTCTTTAAAATCATTTTGTTCAGTCATGGAATAACCGGTGAAATCAGCGGGGTTTTAATAAGCGGAGAGTATGGAAACCTTGTCACTGTAATTAAACAAATATGAAGGATGAAGAATAAGGTTAAAATTCAGTAATGTAATATTCACTGGAAAAGGTTTTGAAGTTTTTTCAGTCAAAACCATTCTATTTACAGAGGGCTGTATTGTAATAACATCTGAAGCACATTTTCAGAACTCAAATGTCCATCTATTGCAGTGCGTAAGTTTTCAATTGAATGATAATTCACGCCTTAGGTGTAAATGAGCATTAGGCATGATATAGATATATATATATATAAGTTTTCAATAGATAGCCATTGTCCCGTAACAGAAGATTGTCTCCCCGGAAGATTAGGCTACAGGAACTATTGGCAAATATATAGCTTGATCCAGGATAATTGCAAATAGTCTATACATGTAACCTTACACGTACCATTGCACATCGCCTGGATCTTGATGGAGTGGGCTGAAAGGACAGGTATGTGGTCTTTGACCTATGGATTCTTTTATTATTATGAATTTTTTTATATAGCCTACACAATAATAATATTTCACATTATAATCTTGAGATTTTAGTCATGCTTGTGCACGCCCCTGTGTGTAACAGACAGGAGGGTGTACGCGCATTGTGCACACGCCTATGTAGATGCACTTACAATATATGCACCGTTAAAATAACATGTAAACAACTGCGACATGACTTTAGACTAGGTTTGTGGTGGTTTTAGCGCAATCGCTTTCTGCTGGCTCAAGATAGCAATACGCCAAAAATAATCCTGGCCACTCCTCATCTTAAAACAAACACGTCCAGTTCACTTGCAACGGGTGCAAGAATACATGGTATTTAAACAACGTGAGCGCTAGGCGTTATAATGAACCTTGCGCCGGGTGTAAGATAGCAAAGACACTTGCATTTGGGTTAGCGCCGCTTAGTGCAGGGTGTAAGATAGGGCCCATCATGTGCAAAGTTCATCAGACAATTTAGTGGTTTACACCTTCAGTCAGGGTACAAGAATAAGTTTACATTCCCCAGGAAATTATATACACACACTCAAACACACCAGTAACGTGCAAAAACGTTACCCCACATTCTTTAACTCAAATGCACGGGGAAAGCAAAACTGAAATAATCAATCTTTATTTATATAGCACTTTTCTAGCTGTCAGCACAAGGTGCATCACAGAATGCATGAAGAGTTCAAACAAACCAGAAGAATAACAGACCAGGGGCCACATGTATAAAACTCTTGAGTAGAAGAATGCGTAAAAAAACGCTCAGGGTGAAAGTCGGAAATCTGCTTAAAAAAGGTTTTGCATTTTCTACTTCTGCCTTTCGGTCACTATGTCACCATATCACACTGACGCCAAACATTGCGTACATATCGTGTCCAGCATATGCAAATTCTCGCAGCACATGTTATTTTATACATCTGAATTTCTGCATGGAAACTCCCTTACGTGGCTTTCTGAGGGCATTTTTCTGCTCAGCACTGTTTATACATGTGGCCCTTTGTGAAACAGACAACTATAGGAAGGCTTTTCCAGAGATTAGGGGCTTTAACCGAGAAGACATGGACCCAATTGTTTTCACTTCCATTATACATACTGTCCATTTATATAGTTGGATATTGAGCAGCAAACTCAGGTTAGGTGCATTTCTTAAAGGGTAATTCCAATACAGATCAAGGCGCAATTAATTAAGTCTTTCTTTGTCCGTCCGTCCGTTGTCTTCCGCTTATCCGGGTCCGGGTCGCGGGGGCAGCAGCTTCAGCAAGGGAACCCAGGCCGCCCTCTCCCCAGCCACTTCCGCCAGCTCTTCCGGGGGAATCCCGAGGCGTTCCCAGGCCAGCCGAGAGATGTAATCCCTCCAGCGTGTCCTGGGTCGGCCCCGAGGTCTCCTCCCGGACGGACATGCCCGAAAAACCTCCCGAGGGAGGCGTCCAGGAGGCATCCTCACCAGATGCCCGAACCACCTCAGCTGGCTCCTCTCGACATGGAGGAGCAGCGGCTCTACTCTGAGTCCCTCCCGGATGTCCGAGCTCCTCACCCTATCTCTAAGGCTGAGCCCGGCCACCCTGCGGAGGAAACTCATTTCGGCCGCTTGTATTCGCGATCTCGTTCTTTCGGTCACTACCCATAGCTCGTGGCCATAGGTGAGGGTTGGAACGTAGATTGACCGGTAAATCGAGAGCTTCGCCTTTTGGCTTAGCTCTCTCTTCACCACGACGGACCGGTATAGCGCCCGCATCACTGCTGACGCCGCCCCGATCCGCCTGTCCATCTCCCGCTCCATCCTACCCTCACTCGTGAACAAGATCCCGAGATACTTAAACTCCTCCACCTGAGGCAGGACCTCCCCCCCGACCCGGAGTGGGCAGTCCACCATTTTCCGGCTGAGGACCATGGCCTCAGACTTGGAGATGCTGATTCTCATCCCAGCCGCTTCACACTCGGCTGCGAACTGCCCCAGCAGGAGCTGAAGGTCGCTGTTTGATGGAGCTAAAAAGACCACGTCGTCCGCAAACAGCAGACACGAAATCCTTCCACCACCAAACTCGACACCCTCCGCCACCCGGCTGCGCCTAGAAATTCTGTCCATAAAGGTTATGAACAGAACCGGTGACATAGGGCAGCCTTGGCGGAGTCCAACCCCCACTGGGAACAAGTCCGACTTACTGCCGGCAACGCGGACCAGACTCTCACTCCTTCGGTACAGGGACTGAATGGCCCTTAGTAAGCGGCCATCCACCCCATACTCCCGGAGTACCCCCCACAGGATGCCCCTGGGAACACGGTCATAAGCCTTCTCCAAATCCACAAAACACATGTGGACTGGTTGGGCAAACTCCCATGCCCCTTCCAGCACCCTAGCGAGGGTAAAGAGCTGATCCACGGTTCCACGGCCGGGACGAAAACCACATTGCTCCTCCTCGATCTGAGGTTCAACTATTGACCAATACCCTGGAGTAGACCTTCCCAGGGAGGCTGAGGAGTGTGATCTTTCTTTGTGGCTGGCCAAAAAAAAATCTTTACTGAGTTATTTGAATATAAAGTAAAAAATTTAGTAGAGATATACGTCATTTTGACGTATACCTCTCCCACTTCCTCGTTTTTGAAAGACTATAGTGTTTTCAAGTGGGCGTGTAAATTACATAGCAAGTAGGCGGAGCCAGCGAGGGAAGAATTGCTGCCTGCATCTCACTGTTCTGAATAGGGATGGGACACATCGTAGATCAAGCTAGCTATCATTGCTATTTTATTATAATATCAGAAAATTACATTGATAGGCTACGTTATTTCCTACGTTATTTGGTTTAGTTTTGGCAAACTAAACCAAACAGGACTCGAGTGCTGTCGGTTACAGAGTGGAGGTCCTCCGGTATTCCCTGATTTTATTTATTTTTTATTAACCCGCCACCACCCCCCCATCTTTGGAGAATATCTTTATTTAAATTTATCATTATTATTTTTTCACAAGATCAACAATATTACTGAATTACAAAAAGTAGCTGAATGTGAAGAAACCAAAAAATAAAAATAAATAAATAAATTTAAAAATTTAAAAAATTGTTCTTAAGTAAAATTTATACATATCTTTGTGGGTCTTTGTTTATCTTTGTTTTCTTTAGCCAAGTTGCCATTTTCGTATGTGGCCAACAGATTAACCGGCATCCAATACCATTTCTAATTTTCTTTTTCCACTTTTGCGGTAACGATCTGATACGTTGATTGTATTGTGCAGACAATTCCATAAATATGAATTAAATGTTTGTATGACATAAGATGACCTTCTTCATCCACCATATCCTTTATAAAAACATTTGTTTCTAAAAACAAAATTTTCTATCCATCCTAATATTGGAGTTCAGCCATATGATTTGTTGTAAGACTTGTTCTGTATTTTCTGGTGGATGAAATTGGAATTGTAACCAACTTTGTAGAGCTTCTTTCAAAAAAGTGGAGATGTTAGAGAATATGTAATTAATTAACAAATAATGCATAGGCTTGATTTGCAGGAATGGAAAAAGGCCACGGGGTGAAAACACTCTTTAGTAATCTGCTTGAAAACCATTGTGAGTTGAAATAGAATTTGTGAATAAGGGAGGCTTTAAGTGAGAGATTCAAGGCTTTTAAATTTTGTAATCATTATAAAGATATGTCAGTTTAATTTTATCTTGTTTATCGTTCCATATAAATTTAAACACCTTCTGGTCATATGTTTTGAAAAATGCTTCTCCAGGAGTTGGTAATGCCATAAATAAATAGGTAAGCTGGGATACAATTAATGAGTTATAATTAAGGTTGTTTGGCCATAAATGGTCAGATGTTTCCCTCTCCAGTGCTGCAACTGAGTTTATTATTAAAATTAAGTGTTGTAATTTCATTCATGTTCTCCGGAATGTGAATACCAAGTACATTAACTGCCCCATCTGTCCATTTAATTGGCAAATCACATGGGAGGGAGACATCTGTATTCTTCAGTGGACCTAGTGTCATGGTTCATGGGTTTTTATTTTATTTTCCGTTCTGGTTTTCCTCAGATTTTTTCCACGTTCCATTCCGGGGTTTACTTTCCCTCATTATTATTTTCACCTGTGCTTCTACCTGCGGGGTACTTAAGTTCCTCACTTCCCCGGTGCTTCTTTGTCATTCGACATTGCATTGAGCCAGGTATAGCCAGGTAATAGCGACCTTGTGATATTAAAGGTAGGTATAGGTATTACTCCTCCTGTTACAGTTCTGTGCTATTTATTTTATTCTTTGCTGTTCTCTCTGAGACAGTTTTTCTGTTTGTTTTGTTTAGTTAAAAAAAAATTTGGCCGCCCAAACTTATGTGCCGAGGGTGTTCTTTTCTTTGCTAAGTTTCCCATTTTGGCTCCAGTATTGAGCTTGGGAGATTTAGTTTGTTTTTCACTGGTTATTCGAGTTCGCCCTATTTTAATGGGTTGATTTTCATTTGGCTGTTTAGCCACAAGGAAGTAGTTTCCTGTCTTTTATTTCTTTGCATTTATTATTGTGTTACTCTCTTTATTGGTCCTCACTGCGTGAGTGACTTGTTCTGATCCCCCTACCTTCGCGTTTGATTATCTGCCACTGAAATCTATTACACCTAGCCTCAGTATGTGACATTTATCATAGTTTGGCTTTAACCCCTTAGTGCAGATAGTCTATTTTGTCTCACATGCGAGACAGTTTTACGCAACTGAGACACGCGTTGCTCCTGCAGCCAAACTATTAGTGGAAAACCCAAACGCGGTATTTTAACTTTATTGGTAGACGATTCGCGACTATTTCTGGCCAATGCGTAGTTTCTAAGTGTCACTATCTTTCCGTAGCAAGTCCATTTAACAAGCACTCCCCACCCAGCCTATACCTACCCATGCGTGACATAGTGGGCAATAGCGTCTATGTTGGGAGTTCATAAATATATGTATTCATCATATAATATCAGAATTCCGTCCAGCAACCAGATAAACCCACCAATAGCCCGACCGTATGCAAATACAGCGGTGCAATTCGCTGCTCAATCAATACCGACATAAACAAGTGAAATCATACAATGCCATTCTACTATCAATATCTGCTATTAAATATGGAATTCGTGTGCAATCCTCCCGTGGATTTAAGCGTAGATATGTCCCTTTCAAGATTCCGTGGTCATTTATTGTCTTGGACAATCCGTTTGAAAAATACACAGCGCATTGGAACACTATTAGACAAACGAAACTAGCTCTGCGTAACACCCCCTTCCTGATTGCACGGCTGTGATGCTTGCAATTTTATTCTGGTTTGATCGACAATTGTTTTATCCAATAGAAGGCACGACAAGCTTCCCAAAAGTAATTTACATGTGTAAATGAAAGCTTGGATTAACTATTTAAGGGCGAGCGTAACTGCAATACTTGTTATATCACGACAATTTTACGCAGGCATGCGCAGATGACGCATTTGGTATGACGCAATTGGTGTTACGCTATAAAACTGCGCGCAACTTTGATGTGACTTTTTAGTAGTTTTCCCCGAAGTCGGTCAGAAGAGGACAACAACAGAGATTCTTCTAATCCCTGTAGCATAGATTCTGTGGAAGAGGTGCCTATCAATATGGGGAAGATATCCTCCTCGACATGTAAGTATTACTGCT
The DNA here is from genome assembly GCA_022702515.1 of Ilyophis sp. 1 JC-2022. Classification (NCBI taxonomy): domain Eukaryota; kingdom Metazoa; phylum Chordata; class Actinopteri; order Anguilliformes; family Synaphobranchidae; genus Ilyophis; species Ilyophis sp. 1 JC-2022. The sequence goes on along the minus strand of CM040406.1, from coordinate 20,111,684 downwards.
TGTAATATTTTGATTATATACATTCGTTTTTCCACTGCGTGCTATATTGTCGTTATTTTTGTATTTGCATCGGTCGTAATAGACCACTGTTAGCCTGCTAATAATGCTGAACATATTTGAAAACACACTTTTTCAGACTCCACCTTGAATAACTACATGCATAAGGCAAATAATATAGTACGTTCTTTCCGTTTATTTTTTATTTTCTATTTGGTTTAGCTATCTCATCGCTTAGAATGTATAGCTGACTGTATTCTGTTGAGTACTACTAGCGATAGCTTCTACGTTGTGAGAAAGTAGCGCTTTCGTGACTTTGCTTCGTTCAATATGCACTTATTGTACGTCGCTTTGGATAAACGCGTCTGCCAAATAACTAATGTATTGATATTGTGTTCGTGCCGTTCCCGTAGTGGCTCGTGGTGGCCTGCTTTGTTAGAATTCATAGCATTCACAATGAAATTTAGTATTTTAGCGCTGTTCTGTTTGGTTGCTCAGTCGTACGTTATAAACTCCTCAAAAAATGATCGGAAACGTTATTTCGGTCGATTATTCCTCCCCTTTAATAATACCAATTGGTATTGTATTTTATATCGTTGGAAAGCCTGATTAGTCACCTTTACAACGAGGTACAACTTGTAAGGATCATGCATTCGTGGAATGAGCAACACAGCTAACCGTGTGGGTAGCGGCCCAAAAAAATGTGCCAAAATCCCCTGCAATATTCTTCTGTTGGTATTCACTCTCGTTTTGAGTTGCTTGGTGGACTGGATGATTGCACTCTCCCACAGTAATAAGGAAATAACAACACATATTGGCCATTTTTACACTTTATTCATTTTACACTGTCAGGGACCTCAGTAGCGTGTGGAAGATCCATACGCAGCCACAACAGCTTGGCACCTCCTCCTCATGCTGGTCACCAGCCTGGTCACACACCTGTGACTGGCATACACCTGCCAGCACTTGAAGCTCAAAACGAGAGTGAATACCAACAGAAGAATATTGCAGGGGATTTTGGCACATTTTTTTGGGCCGCTACCCACACGGTTAGCTGTGTTTCTCATTCCACGAATGCATGATCCTTACAAGTTGTACCTCGTTGCAAAGGTGACTAATCAGGCTTTCCAACGATATAAAAAAAAATACCAATTGGTATTATTAAAGGGGAGGAATAATCGACCGAAATAACGTTTCCAAACTTTTTTTTAGGAGTTTATTTTATGCCTCGATTTGCCGTGAAGCTAGAACATTGGTAGTGTTTTCCGATATTATTTTATTGTATTGTAATTTCTTTGTGCATAATGTACTCTATGGGGTATTAGTATATCCATGGGTGATGCTTTTCACTTAGGGAATGGAAAATATGTATTCAAATGTACTGTGTCCAGATGTGTGCAAGATGAATGTAAAATAAATAAATAAAATAAATAAGCAACAGTTGTGAAACACACTACAGAGTAATGCCATCCTAGAGCATGCAACAAAATATAACATAATGTAGCATACAGAAGAAAGTGTTTACTGAAGTACAAGAGTGAATGATTTCATATTTAGCTGTGTGTACCACAGTGTTATAATGCTTCTGCATGATGTAATTTGTTCCTATAACATGCTTGACCCTCCACCTCTGCCACTCCAGCAGTGCCCTCTACTGTTCAGAGTGAAGCCACTGCAGGACCAGATCCTTACAGCAAACTGAAGACCGTGCCATTGATGAGTGCATATTGGCCACGAAGGCACCGCACAGGATGAAGCAGTATATGAAGGATAATTGTGAAAAAATGGCACACTTGGCATCAAACACTGAACTGAAACTGTGCAATATCAATGTTTTCATCCATTAAGTGATCGTAAGGTAAAATGTATATGCTTTATAAAGGACAAAAGGCTTTTTAATAATTTCTCGGAGAGGTTTTGGGTAGGTTATTGGACACCTAGATATCCACCCCCCTGTACTGATCCAAAATAATTCCCACATGAAAATGATAAAAAGGTGAGTTAAATGAGTCAAAACGGTTGATTTGCACTGAAATGTATGATTAGTTTAAGATTTACAGCTATTCACATTTTAGCCAATTTGGATAGGTTTGGAGACCCTGGGTACATCAGGCTACACTGCTTACATTTCGTGTCATAGATCTTTAGTAGTTCTGTATATCACCCTGCGATTATTGAATGCTTGTGGACAAGGAGTTTATGATCCAGGAAATGTGTAGTTTTATCTGTTTCACTTATGTAGCTCTCAGTATTTTGAATACATATATATTTTGTTGCATTTTTTGCAAAGTTTTGCTTGCATTTCCGGCACTTTATTTTGACTTAAATTATGAAAATAAACAAATCTAAGTTTGTACCAAAAAATGGTACACCGGTTTTGTTTCATTTAAGCCATTTACCAAGTTTATGTGATGCTCACACCTGGAGTTATAAAGCCTTAAACAGAGTACCCCCATGATTTACCAAATATGCCATCTGCACTAAGGGGTTAAGCCCGATAGGTTTGAGAAGCCATCTAGGTCTTTTATAAGGTTTTGTAGGCATGTATTGTCAGGGCTCAGCAAGAAATTTGTGTCATCAGCATACATTGAAATTTTTGTATTTAGACCTTGCAATTCCAAACCTTTGATATTATTATTTTATCTTATTTTAACAACAAACATTTCAGTTGCCATGATAAATAGATATGGGGTTAAAGGGCAACCTTCTTTTACCCCCCGTGATAGTACTAGGTTTTGAAAGATACCGTTATTTATAACTTTGCTAGTTGAAACATTATACATAACTTTAACCCATTGTATTAAAGAATCTCCAAAATGAAAAAGTTCCAAACATTTATATATAAAATCCCATCTTAATTTATCAAAAGCTTTCTCAAAATCTGCTATAAAAATGAATCCTGGTTTCTTTGCTCTATCAGTGTTCAATGATTTCAAGTAATTGTCTTATGTTATTCGCAATATTTCGTCCTTGCATAAATCCTGACTGGTCGTGGCGTATGATATCAGGTAAGACTGGTTTGATACGAAATGCTATGCATTTGGCTAATATTTTGGCATCATAGCACTGAAGTGTAAGAGGTCTCCAGTTTTTCAAGTGGACTGGATCTTTATATTGGCCACTAGGCTCTTGCTTTAACAACAGAGAGATTACACTTTCTTGCTGAGTACCCGTTAGCAAAACCTTTCTTATATGAAAAATTAAAACATAAGGAGGGTTTTTTTGATTTGTTCATAAAATGTTTGGTACACTTCAATTGGAATACCATCAAAGCCAGGTGTTTTCCCCAGCTGAAAGGACATCATTGATTGGTAAAGCTCATTTTCTGTAATTAGCCATTCACATGATATCATCAGATATTTTAACATGATTACGAGGAAAAAATACTTCACAATTGACTTTGTTTAATGGTACAGGTGAGGATTTAAATGAAAACATCTCTGTAAAATATTTCTCTACTTCGTTTAAAATATCAATTGGTGTAGTGAGAATTTTTGAATCATTCTCATTTAACTTTTGTATATTTTTCTTTGCATTATTTCTCTGTAGATTTTTAAATAATTTATTGCATTTCCCCCCCCTTCTCAATACATTTTGCTTAATTTTTGTAATACATAATACTTGACCTGTCACATATGTTAGTTGTTCAATTTTTCTTTGTTTCTGGTCCAATTTGTCAAACATATGCTGAGTTACCTCTGAGCTGTCCACAAGCGATTTAGCATTTCTATCTCTTTTAAAATTTTTAGTTTGTTTAATATAAAATGTTTCTGTCTTTGTGAGGCAAATTGAATTGAGTGTCCTCTAAAAGCGCATTTAAAAGTGTCCCAAACAATATGAGGGTCTGCTAATCCTATGTTATGTAAGAAAATATCTGTGATAAATTCCTTTGTTCTTTCTACAAATGTCTGGTCCTCTAGTAATTTTTGGTTGAATTTCCAATACCCACGACACTGAGAGGAGACACTAAGGAGATACTCTCCTTACAATGAGAGATTCCGCTACCAAACTCAAAGCGACCCGAATAGGGCGAAAACTCTTAACACTAGAGATTAAGACAAACAACAAAGAAAGTCCTATAGCTCACAATGAGGGAGCCGAAAAACATAAACAAGAGGTAAAAGAAGACGGCGAAGACAATATATCAAGGACAGAGAGACAGAGGGAAAGAAAAGAGACAGGAAAGAAAGGATAACCAAAGCAAAGTTTCTAATAAACTCTTAGACACTCTGTGACAAGTCCCGTGGAACGACAACACGTTGAGGTGATACGGACGTCACAAACTGTCAGTCCTATACCGTGAGTTACCGGCTTCTTGTCAAATGAATGGCAATATAGAAGCGTCAAACAAAGACAAAGCGAGGTTTAAATAATGATAGGAAATACAGAACAGGTGAACACACTGAGTAGAAGAAAACCCAAACACATGAAACGGACAAAGAAAACAAAGAGAAGAGGAGCAACACGAGTGGCCAGGGAAGTGGCCAACAAGAGAAGAGCAGGCTGAGAAACCATGACACTGAGTTTAAACTTTGTAATGTATATTGATCATGATCATATCTTGTGATGTATACATTGTGAAGAAGATAGATGCAAGTAGTTGTCCCCCCACTGCCCTCCCATATCAGCCTGAAATATACATTGTTCCTTAATCCAAGCCACCCAATCTTCCCACAACACTGGCCCCCAAGCCCAATCCCCTTTTCTCTTTGAAGAAATAAAACAACAAAAGCATAACAAAACAAAAACAGTAACAAGAACAGCAACAGTCTCTCCACACTGCCCCATAAATCCTCAACTCTACTTTCTCTTCCCGATCCCGATATTCCCTGATTCCCTGTAGCCTTATTGAATCATCTGGTAACGAACCATGTCAACTAACATTACATTATGATCCATGATCATTAAGTAGACTAACTAGTATTAGCTAGCTGACCATAATTGAACGGTTTCGCTCTGAGCATTGCATTTGATTACAGAAGCAATGCATTTTTTCAGGGCTAGTGCGTTCGCTGTTGTTAGCAACGGGTTTCTTGGCATAAAACAAATTGTTTTTTATAATGGGAAGGGATGGTTGGGAGTACCAGACGCGACAGAAGGGAATCTCAAAGTGTCCACTAGTGGGCACCACTAGAACAGAGACGACTCCGTAGGAAGAGGAGGACGAAAAAAGGAGAAAACAAAAACAGGCTCCCACTCTCACACAGAGAAAATTTAGGGGGAAACTGGGAAACAAGGAGAAAATAAATCGATCCGCAGAATAACGGGCGAGGAACTCGTAGGCACGAGAGAAATAAGGAAGGAGAGTACACTCCACACTCTCAATAAAAGAGAGGGACCTAAGGAGATAAAAACCCAGAAACAAAGATAAAAGATAGCGACCCGGATGGGCAAAACGACTAGTAGGCTTGAGTGTAGAAAAACAAAGAAAAGAAAAGACCTCTCGCTTTCATTAACTGAAAGCAGGGAAAAAGAGAGGTAGAACGAAAATGTTAAAGACAAAACTGTCTCGGACGACTAGAAAAGAGAAAACCAAAAACAAAGGACAGACAGTGCAAAGAGAAAGGATGAATCCTAAATAAACTCTAAAGCACTTGAGTCAAGTGATGGGGCAAAGTGGTCCTATACCGTACCGGCTTATTGTCAAAAGGCAAGACAACATGGGAGCGCAGAGACAGGAAGTCGCGGAGTTTAAATAACCAGCGGAAGACCAGAACAGGTGTGATCACTAAGTGTAGGAATGGAGCGAAAACCCGGGCTGGACACGGAAAACAAAAGAAATGACGCCAAAAAAGGCACACCAAGGCAGGGTGACCACAGACCCGAGATAAGACCGTAAAACCATGACAGTTTTAAAATGTTTGCCATGGAGTAGGCTATAGTAGCTAACCTTGCATTCATTAATGGAAGGAGGTCAGATATCGGGGTGATAAATGCGTCGTTTCCATGTTTTTACCGACATCGGTGGGTTCGAGTTGCACTGGGAAAGTTTTGGCTCTGCCAGCAAACATAGCTAAAACGGCTAACAAGTAGTCTACAACAATGACATTTTAACTTTTAATTGTATATGTTTAATATTTTGTATCAGCATGTTGGTCGATAGGGCGGCAGTGTAGTGTAATGGTTAAGGAACCGGACTTGTAACCGAAAGGTTGCAGGTTCGATTCCCAGGTAGGACACTGCCGTTGTACCCTTGAGCAAGGTACTTAACCTGAATTGCTTCAGTATGTATCCAGATGTATAGGAACGGATAAATGTAAGAAGTTGTGTAAGTCGCTCTGGATAAGAGCGTCTGCTAAATGCCTATAATGTAATGTAATGTAACAAAAGCATTTCATACTGAAAAACGGGATCTCTCTGAGTCTCTAAACGCTGCACAGGCAGGCACTACACTAGCAGTAAAATGCCCAGCCCCTTGGCCTCCACTTCTGTAACGTCATTCAGTGTACTGTAAGCTTTGTGGCTGTTGTAGTTCATTCTAAGGCAAGTAACTGGTACATGCGCAGTAGTTTGGGGCTATATCTCTGCTCTCACTACAGGCTGAAAGTTGACAGAGCTCATTTTAATCAGGAGGAGAGCTACTTTTCTACAAACCAAACATCATGTTTGGGTGGAATTCCCCTTTAAGGGTAAAAAAGTGATGCCAATCCAAGACTCAAGCAGTGGACCTTCAGTTTACCAATCCATTCACCTCACCCCTAAGCCTGCAGGAACCTACCGGTGTCATGTTTCAGCATCTCTGCTTTGATCATGGAGTAACCGTCTCCTCCGTTGACCAGGTAAGATGGGAGAACCAGCTTGTAGACCTGGTCCAGGTGCACTGGCTCGTACTTCGGCACCCGGCACTTTGTGCAGAGGAGATGCAGGGACATCACACGCCCACCAGAAGGCTTTGAAAGGTCAAACTCCACCTGAATCCCTAGAACAGATACATTTGTGAGGGTGTAATTTGAAGAAACCGATGAATACATTTTTTTTTCTTTTTTCTAAACAGCTATGTAAGAATAATACTTTGACCTATCCGGATGAATCAGTCACTGTCATGATTAAGTCACCTGGATAAACCCTAAATTATATTATGATGACAAGAGTAATAACCCAACTACTCTTAGGGCCTGATTTACTGATTTAGCGGGTGCAAAACCATTTAGCACACACAAAACCAACAACATGACCAATGATTGGTCATGGTATTTGTTCTGCACCAATCATTGGTCATGTTATTGGTTTTACATGTGCTAAAAGGTTTTGCACCTGCTAAAGGTCTTAGTAAATCAGGCCCTTAGAGTATTAACCAATAACCCTTTCAGGAAGTTCACCTCCCTGAAATGACTTGTACAGATACCTGCCACCTGCAGGAACTCCCCTCTGTTCAATCCGTATCTCCAGACAGAATGCTCGAATGCATCTCTGAGCGTCGACCCCTTCAGCTGCACCAAATCAAAGGTCCCACCGAATGGCAATACAGATAGGAGTTCCTCCATGCTGATTGAGCCTACAGTGACATTATAACACATCTGATTAACTTGTAGCCTCCCCTCTAGGATAGTCTTCCCTGGGCATTCACTGGGACAATATTAGCAATGGCAATGTTCAGAAAAAAAGAACACTCAATTTGAATAGATAATATTGACTGAGGCATAACTGTTACTGAAATATCTGAAAACTCTTGCAGTTAAAGCTGCACCTATGGACCAAAAGCCATCTTTCAGTTGCACAAAAACAGGCAACTACATTGTCACAGGTGATTCTGACGTACCTGTGCACCTTGGGAGGTTCTGTTTGTTACCCACCGTTCTTGCTTCGCTCGTCTATAGATGAGCGTATAGCCCCACTGTTGAGAATGCAGGAGCTGACGTGGTTCCATTGCACCTCGTCTGAGTATTTAAGGTTATGGTGAACCTGCAAGAAAGTAAATCAGAGTGGCTTGTCACTGGCACACAGTGAACCCTATGTCAGGTGTAGTGCAATACTGTACTGTAGGGAGCGCGTGAACATCTGCCACGGGAAGTGAACCTTGCATCTGTGACACAATAGCCAAACATTTATTTCACAACGTTTGTGCTTGTGTATTGTTGTGCGATAGGTTAGAGGCTAATAAATATCTATTTTTGTAATTAAGTGGCTTTCCACCATTGTCATTAGTTTACACTCTGCCTATCGTGAGATCTTCCCCCCACTGTTTCCGAGTTGTCTGATATGGAAAACTTATTTATGTTGATTTACTAATGTTATTGCCAAAATTATGACCTAATTATGATCACAGTTATGAGAGGCAACATATAATTTCAAGCTAGGTTTGGTAATTATTTTATACATTTGAAACAAGGACAAAAGGAGCAAATTAAGTTATTAGTATTATTATTATGAGTTATGTTTTTCTATTTAATTAAACATACAGTGCACTCCAAAAGTGTTCGGACAGTGACACATTTTTTGGTGTTTTGGCTCTCTACTCCAGCCCATTGGATTTGAAATGGAACGGTGGCTATAGATTCAGTCAGTGTTCTGTCATAGTTGAGGGGCAGGGCCAGCGAGGGGGGAACAATGTTGTGTATGTCAATGTTCTGAGTAGGGACACATCGTAGATCAAGCTAACTATCCAACTATCGTCGTTATGTTATTATAACGTAAGAAAATTACATTGACACGTTGTTTCCTAAAGATATTTAGGCAAAATAAACCAAACAGTAGGCGACTCAAGTGCTGACTCGAGTCCATATGCGGTTACAGAGTGGACAATTGATACAACTCAGTGGCCACCGGTATCATTCCCTGACATCATCTTCTGTCTTATTGAATCCCTCGGTAAGGAACCATGTCAATGACATTATGATCCAGTGGTGTATCGTCGACTGTAAAATAGGCCTTCTGTAACCTTACCTTTATACAGGTATTAATCTCAACCTGTTTCCATTTATAGTTCTTAATGATCAATCAAGCAATGATAATAATAAAGAATTCTGCGCTAGCATTTTTTTTGTGTCATAAAATATGTAGCACTGACTTATTATTATGTATTGATAGCTGGTGCACTGGAAAAAGCAGGATAGGCCTATAGGCTACATCATTAGACTTGTTTCCGTTTATTTAGCTTAGCCTAACAATCAAATAATTAATTCGCTGAATAATCAAGACCAATATGTAGCCTATAATGATTAAGAAATGACAACGACAAAGATAACTAACTTGAGATTTTTTAACAAGGATCAGGCAATAATCTGAATGTGTTAATGAATGTAATTAATTTTAAAACAGCACTCAAATTAGTCAAAGCAATTTAAACATTAGAAAGCATATTTAAAGCGGATAGTGTTAGGTACCTCGACATGCACGTGCATACATAGACCTCAAAGTGGGCTTGAGCACCTGTCGTTTGGCCTATAGAGAAGTGCCCTTTTTCTGTTTTTATTTTTTTTATAAATAAATCAATTCCTGTTTGCGCACAGCCTGCCCTGCCGAACAGATATAAGTCATCAAGGGTCTGACATATCAAACAAACCTTAAACCATCACTCTGCTTCCAGATATGCAGTAGATATGGTGGATAACTTGAAGGGTTTCTTCTCCTGACTTATTTTTCCATAGAGTTCAAGAGGACAATTTGTCAGGAGAAATAACCCTTCAAGTGATCCATCCATATCTACTGCATATCTGGCAGCAGAGTGATGGTTTGAGGCTCGTTTGATACCTCAAACCCTTGATGACTTACAGCCATTTTGCTCTTGGTCTAGTTTGCGTGCTGCTGAGAGTGAGAATTAAGAGAACTGCTTGAAAACCATAATAAAACTCTTCTCCCGCCTGTGTCTGATTGTGTGTCTGGAACCAGGGCCATCAGGACTTAGGTCAGGAGGACTGAGGAAGCTGAGGATGATAACAAGATGATATCCCAAAACAATTAACTGTGTGAAAGGAGGACAGTCTCTATCCTGTTTTGTAGAATCAAAAGTGTATAAGTATGAATGCTTGTTTTGTGGAACTTCAGAATGGACACTGACTGTGAATGATGTGTTTATTCTCCATGCGCATGAATAACACTTCTTGAATTTTACCAGTCCGAACCTCAGAGTGGCTTCATTCCACAACAATTTTGGTGCCGTGACCCGGATTGCAAGAGACTTCTGCATCACCATCCAGCATCTGGCCCGACGAAAGATCCAGCATCTGGCCCTCCCTTACTACCCTGGAGATAAAACAATTGCGCACCCATATTGTGGCAGCTCTTAGAACTGTTGGCCAGAGAAAAACTAATTGGGATAAAATAAATCCGTGCAAACAAAGAAAAGGTGAACAACCAGCATACAGGTGCAGCTCAAAAAAATTGAATATTGTGAAAAAGTTCAATATTTTTTGTCACTCATTTCAGAAAGTGAAACTCATATATTATATAGATTCATTATACATGAGTGAAATATTTCAAGCCTTTATTTCTTGTAATTTTGATGATTATGGCTTACAGCTAATGAAAACCCAAATTCAGTGTCTCAGAAAATTTTAATATTACATAAGATCAATAAAAAAGGATATTTTAAACAGAAATGTCAGCCTTCTGAAAAGTATGTTCATTTCTATGCACTCAATACTTGGTTGGGGCTCCTTTTGCATGAATTACTGCATCAATGCGGCGTGGCATTTGCTAGGACGAGATCTTTTCTGTAAATTACGCTGTACTGTTTTGTGTACACCAGACGGAGTGTTTCTGGATGTACCAGAGAATAATTATGATGCTGTTGAATCTGCAATGCAATTCTCTGAACCTGCCTCACCTCCTGCTTTAGTGTGTTTTTCAACAGAGCAAAACTCACAGATACAAAAGTGTTCCGGCTTTCTTGTGGTCTACGGATCCAAATTAAGTTGGTTGTATGTACAATGTGGAACCTGTGGTGATTACAGTAGATCCAAATAAAGATTTGTCCCAAAACCGCAGTATCCCCTGAAGCCCGAGGCTGAGGAAGGTATCACTCTGGTAGTCAGTGCCCGACTGGAACAAGATATCATTATTCCTGATGTCAGTAAAGGCAATAATTAGATAATAATTTGGTTAATAATAAAGCTGTGGCCGTGCCTCACTCCTCTGCAATCCTACAAGCGTTTTCTCAGAACCCTGATGTTTCTGCCCACAATGATGTCGCTGCTTTACAAGCATGCACTGATGGTCGGGGGAAACACTTTTGGATCTCTTTGAAGTGTTCTTTCAAAGAAGACGGTGTGTAGCGTTTCTTGGATGGCCGCATGGTCATCACCACTCTTCTCCCCTATCTTGCTCGTATGTCTCACAGTGTGGCAGATGTGAGCAGGGGAGAAATGTTTGGAAATATTCAAATGCAAACTATGACGTTTTTCTGGACCAGCTTTGAGTATATTTAACGTTTTAGTATTTTTTTTGTGATCATACCAGCGCTGGCACAGTTTAAAAACTCCTCGTCCCATAACTCCCTCCAAACGAGCAGCCTTGGCTACAAGTGCTGTCATATAACGTTAGCCAGCAGTAGCACACAGCTCCGTTTTGAAACACTTTTTTCTGGTTCGCGCCCCGGTCCTGCCATATCCGAGCGTGGCCGGTGCCCTGTGGAAGCGGCATTTGGCGGCTGCTTCCGGGTGGGGGGAGGGGCTCGGAGAGAATCGCTGTGCACAAACGGCCCTGGGCGAGTTGGAATCACGGTCAGGAGCTCGAGGAGTCGCGCCCTGTAGAGGACGTGGCGCCCTCCTTCCTACTACCGGCTGACAGGGTTGTATAGCGGTGGTTCTCAAGCGGTTGCTACATGGGGGGAATTGAATTAGAATAGGGGTTCAATTGGCTACTAAATTGGGAGAAAAAGGGGAAAAAATCAGAAACAAATTTTTTTTTAAAAAGAAACACTTTTTTCTAAAGTTAGCTATCTAGCTTGAAGGACTAAACGCTAGAATTGGTTAACCGTAGCATAGTTTCTGACCTTGTCGGGTGGGCTTCTCAACTTAGCAAGCTAACGTTAGCTCATCTTCAGCTGCAGTACTCCCATCTGCAATGGGATGTCCAGACAGACGAGATGATGATATCTTATTGGTCGAGAACCACCCGTGTGTTGCAGTACTGAATATGTAGTCCGTTAAAGCGGACTACAAGTCAAACTACAATCACTAATGCATTACTTGCACTTACAAAAAATAATTGAAACATGCGATATATGGTCTATATCCTTGTACCACACAGGCTAATCCAGGAACGTTTCGGCTCATTCTATAAATCAGATTTCAAGAAATAGTCGATAGTCTCCATTCTATCTTTCCATAGGGAATTTACTTCCGAAACCAGACTCCGCCCACGACTGACGTACTCACTTGAGTACTCTATAACCTTTTTGTGCTTTCATCACAATTCATTATTTATTTGTATCACTTCCAGGTTCTTTAGACTACTTACCACAAAATACATCACCATATTTGAACACTTTCACCTTCTTTAGATCCCTTTATACTGCATTACCACTTCATACCATTTCCACCTTTTATTTACCACCTCACAATATACCATAGCCTATTACCATCTTTCTATACCATTTCCAGCAATTGATACCACTGCGAAGCAACCACACCTACAATTACATTTTCCTAATGCATGTCGCCTCGATTCCTCTGTCCTCGTATCTCATCCTTGCATCAACACAACAAAAGGAGTGAAAATAAGCGATTGGAATAAACCCCAATTCTGCAAGCTTACCATTGCATCACAGATCAAGTTCCCCAGGTTGCACTCCCAGAATCGGCACTCCTCAAAGGTTCCATTGAGGTAGACCATGGTCTTCCCCACATATTGAGAGGAGTAATTTGCCAGGCTCTTCTTCCATTCCTCCACATCCTGAAGCACAACTGGATCTGATGACAAAGAAAATCACAACAACTAACTGAACAGGCCCTACTGTATTCTTACATTGTTACTGCACTGACTGTGGTGTTTCCCTCTTTTTCATGGGTCACCTGCAGAGGGAAGCATACAAACATATACTAGGACTCCTAGGATTCCCCCTTCCCTTCCGTTTTTTAAAATAACTTTTGACACTTCGAAGACGGGACTCGCAAACTACCAAGAAATATGGCTTGCGGTCACATGACCGCTGGTCTAATTTCAAACAGAAAATGGGAGTAAAATACATTATATAGACCAGCTGTAACTAGGATATACAGTTGTGTTAAAAAAAATAGCAGTACAACATCAGTAACCTGATGGACCACTGTTATTAGTAGTAGTGGTATTTCTGCATGCCAAATAATTTACTTGTAGATGTAGTAGTGTAATAGAAAAACAACAGACCCAACTGTCATGACATGCACGCTGCTTGTTCTGAGTAATTGACTCATTCATTGAAAGGGGCGTGTTCACAATAATAGCGGAGTTTAATGTGTGGAGTTTAATTAGAGAATTAATTCATTCTGTGAAAAAACAGGTGTCATTAATTGTCCTTTATTAGGGAAGAAGGGAAGCAAATGTTTCACACATTGTTATAAAATATATTTCCTTCTGAATTGCTAAGTAAAATGGGCCGTTCCAAACATTGTTCGGAGGAACAACGTAATTTGATTAAAAAGTTGATTGGAGAGGGGAAAACGTATAAGAAGTGCAGCAAATTATAGGATGCTCAGCTAAAAAGATCTCAAATGTACGGTGGCTGAGAAGTGCAAAACACAACGACATTTCACAAAACAACGACATTTCACAAAACACAACGACATTTCACAAAACACAACGACATTTCACAAAACACAACGACATTTCACAAAACACAACGACATTTCACAAAACACAACGACATTTCACAAAACACAACGACATTTCACAAAACACAACGACATTTCACAAAACACAACGACATTTCACAAAACGGAAAGGGTAGGACAACACTTCTTGTTTGTGATTGGACAGAACCCAAGCCCCTCAGCGAAATTACGAATCCTACTATGGCCATGCCAAGACCCGCCCTCCTCTGTCTCTGATTGGCTGGTCGTTCTGTGCGCTCTACCCACCCAACCCTCTGTTTGAGTTTAAGGTGACTCTCTTCGCTGGAGCGCATTGCAGTAACTTATTTTCCGAAATTGCATGCAAATTCAGGTAGCCTAACTAACGTTACAGCATAAAACGTGTACTGACATCCATTAGCCTAAAATAAGTTTACGTTTTTAATACCACCAATGTTGATAATAGTTCTAGGCTATGTGTCTCATTGCACATTCTAGTGCTAGCTAGAAAATCAGCTGGCTGATCACTCGGAGGGGAATTCAAGTTAAATAAGCATACGTTTTTTTTTTTTTTAAATACCGCCCGTGTTGATAACAATTATCCTATGTGTCTCATTGAAAAGTAATTAGTCACATAGGATGTTACAGTGTGCTGGAATAGTTATTGTACATAAAGGGACCAAATATGGTCACACTTTATTGCTGTTCCATTATCGGGTTTAACCGTCTTCTATCTGCCTGTGAACAAACTCACTTAGGCCTACATGCACACAAGGCATAAGAAAACATGCCCAGGGAAAACTTGTATGACCTTGCATGTCATAAAACCAAGAATAAAACCCTCAGCGTTGCAGGAAAGTGAACAGACTTATGAGATCAGGTTTTGTATAGATTTGTGAAAATGAACATTGTGACTAATGACTTTTCAATGACACAAAGAACTGTTATCAACACTGCGAAACACTGGTGGTATTTACTAAAAAACGTAACGTATTCATTTATTTTATTAAACTTGATTTCCCCTCAGTGATCAGCTAGCACTAGTTAGAACAGTAGAAACGAGCTAGATTGTGCTAGAATAGTAGAATATATAAGAACTGTTATCAACATTGGTGGTATTTATTAAAAACATACGCTTATGGATGTCAGTACGTTTTATCCTGTAACGTTTACCTCCCTGAATTTCGAGAACAGGGCAATCGAGCGCGTTCTTATGTCTTGTTTCCACTTGCACATTCGACCCGTTCCAGAGCCAACCCAACCCAAATGCGAGACGTACAGCGCGGCTCAAATTGCTTTTCCATTAATCCGAGCTGGTTCTCCGCCAGAGATTCGTTATGTATCGGTGCTATGTAACGCGACACAGCTGTTCCAAAGTACCTTGCTAATGTTAGCTATTATAACATGGCGAACTACGAGTTGCGTTTGTTTGTGTTGGTGTTGTGGAATATGTTGCTTCAAAAGCAACAACGTATCTGTCAGCGCAGACATATGTTATCACAAAAAGCCTCCCTCCCAGTCGTTATTTATGTGGATTGATCTTCGCTAAACACATTCAATTGTTTAAACCAGCAGAGTCCGCGATCGTTGGATCGGTTCAAAATAGGCATAGAAAATAGTTTCGTACTGGATCGGATTCTTTTTTTCAATTAACATTTATTTATTCTCGTTTCTGAGCGATGAATTCAGCTGCTGCTGAACCGACTCGTCTGCCCAAATCATTAAAAGGGCCTGGACTTCCTCGAAACCCCACGGGTTGTTTATTTTTTCCATTTTGTTGTTGTTGTTGTTATTAAACAGCCGACAAAGTGAGTAAGCGCGTTCTTCGGCTACGTTGCTGTGGTGAATCACCATAGCAACGCACTGGCGGCTCCATTATATTCGAGCCAGCACCAGAGGACAAATCGGGCCGTTTTTGGAGTGGGTCTCGTTGGCGCGGCTCGAATTTGAACTAATGGAAATGCTCAGAAGTCGAGCCAGCGCGGCTCTGGAACGGGTCGAATGTGCAAGTAGAAACAAGACATTAGACTGAAGAAGATGAGGTGGGTAGAGCGCACAGAACGACCAGCCAATCAGAGACAGAGGAGGGCGGGTCTTGGCATGGCCATAGTAGGATTCGTAATTTCGCTGAGGGGCTTGGGTTCTGTCCAATCACAAACAAGAAGTGTTGTCCTACCCTTTCCGTTTTGTGAAAGAAAATTACATTGAGGGGCTTGGGTTCTGTCCAATCACAAACAAGAAGTGTTGTCCTACCCTTTCCGTTTTGTGAAATGTCGTTGTGTTTTGTGAAATGTCGTTGTGTTTTGTGAAATGTCGTTGTGTTTTGTGAAATGTCGTTGTGTTTTGTGAAATGTCGTTGTGTTTTGTGAAATGTCGTTGTGTTTTGCACTTCTCAGCCACCGTACAAATGCTTTAAAATGGCAACAAAAAAACAAAACACGTGGAAGAAAATGAGCAACTACTGTTAAAATGGATCAAAGAATAGTCAGAATGGCAAAGATTCAGCCAATCATCACCAGAATCTAGCTGTTAATTGGGGAACCTGTATCGGAAACTATATCTGTGGGGATGCCGTGTAACCTAATAATGTGTTGGACTAAAATGGATGCTGTTTCATTGGCAGAGGGGAGCTTAGTTAGGGGAACAAAGTGAACTGCTTTAGAAAACCTGTCGACAGTAGTGAGGATGGTGGTATAATTGTTAGAAGGGGGTAAGCCAGTGATGAAATCTAGTGCGATGTGTGACCAGGGACGGTGCGGAATAGGAAGTGGCTGAAGTAATCCTGCAGGGGGTGTGTGAGGTATTTTGTTCTGGGCACAGACTGAGCAGGCAGAGACAAAGTCTTTAACATCCTCCTTCATGCAGAGGCACCAGAACTGTCGCTGGATGAAGGTGAGCATTCTGGTGACCCCTGGGTGGCAGGACAGGTTGGAGGAGTGACCCCAGTGTAGGGCGTTGGAATGGACAAACTCGGGTACGTAGAGACGGTTAGTGGGACAACTGCTGGGACCTGCTTCGCCATTGAGAGCGTTGAGTACGGTGGTTTCAATGTTGATTTGGATGGAGTTGATGAAGCAACTGGCAGGCAGGATAGTGTCAGGATCCTCCTCCTTGGCCGGGATGACAAATCTATGGGACAGGGCGTCGGGTGTGACATTTTTGGAGCCGGGGCGGTACGCAAGCATAAAAGAACAGTGCCCAGCGGGCTTGACATGAATTGAGTCGCTTAGCGGTCTGAAGGTACTCTAAATTCTTGTGGTCAGTCCACACCAAGAAGGGTTCTTGTGCTCCCTCTAGTCAATGACGCCACTCCTCCAGAGTCAGCTTCACTGCCAGTAGTTTGAGATTGCAGATATCATAATTAACCTCTGTAGGAGTAAAGCGATGCAAAAATAATGCACAGGGATGCACCTTGTTGTCCTTAACTGACCGCTGGGACAGAACTGCCCCAACTCCTACATTGGAAGCGTCGACCTCCACAATAAACTGGGCTGCTGGTTCAGGGTGGATTAGGATAGGCGCCATGGTGAAGCGGTTCTTCAAATTGTTAAAGGCTTCTTCGGCTCAAGAGTTCCAGGAGAATGAGGTCTTAGTGAAAGTGAAAGCAGTGAGTGGAGCGGCTATGGAGCTGTAGCCTCGGATGAAGCGCTGATAAAAGTTTGCGAATCCTAGAAAGCATTGAAGGTCCTTCCAGGTCTCAGGACGGGGCCACTCCACAACAGCTTTGATCTTCTCAGGGTCCTGCCGGAGGAGATGATGTACCTCAAGAAGGTCGTAGTGGTGCAGTGGAACTCACACTTCTCTGTTTTGACGAACAGTCTGTTCTCCAGGAGCCGTCTCATAACCTTATGGACATGTGTGACGTGCTCGGATATGAGTGGCAGAGGATAACAATTCTTGATGGTAATGTCATTGAGGGCTTGGTAATCAATGCAGGGTCTCAGGGAACCGTCCTTCTTCCCAACAAAGAAGAACCCCGCTCCAGCAGGTGAGGAGGAAGAACGAATGATGCCTGCCACCAGAGACTCCTGCAGATACTTTTCCATGGCCTCGTGTTCAGGACGGGAAAGGGAGAAGACACGCCCCCTAGGTGGAACTGCGCCAGGTTACAGTTCAATGGCACAGACATAGGGGCGGTGAGGAGGCAGAGAGACAGCTTGGGACTTATTGAAGTACTCGGGAGGCACTCTGGACAGGTCAGCAGACTTCTCGGAAGACGTGGGGCTTGGAAGGGGACTCAGAAGAGGGTAGTGGGCCTCATGAAGGCAATGAGATGAGCAGAATGGGCTCCGACCCAAATTCTCATGCTTCGCCCACTCAAAAATAGGATTATGCTTGACCAGCCAGGGGTGTCCGAGGATAATGGGTGAGTGTGGGGAGTCGATAATATGGAGCTGAAGCTCCTTCCGGTGGTTGCCAGAGATCAGCAGCTTGAGTGGGGGGGTGATGTGATGAATGCTGGTGAATCTCTGACCACTGAGGGACTTGGCAGCTAGTGGTCGTGGCAACTCAAGAATGGAAACTCCCCACTTGGACACCATCCCGGCATCCAGAAAGCTTTCCTCAGTTCCGGATTGGACGAGAGCGGAGGTCTTCCTCATCTGATCCGCCCACTCGAGCATCACTGGAAGGCAGGTGCGGTTCTTAGAGGAGTGTTCGATGGGAATAACGCCCACTAGTGCTCCTCTGGTCACTCGTGGGCATTGGCTTTTACCGGGCACCTGGCGATAAAGTGACGCAGTTTGCCACAGTAGAGACAGGCTCGAGAACTCATCCTCCGGTCCCGTTCTTCCTTCGACAGGTGCACACGGTCCATCTGCATGGCCTCCGCTTCCATCACCTGGAAAGGAAGTGTCTTGACTCTGGTGGCAGGAGGGCTGTAGTGGGAGCTCACAGAGGGGTTCTGGCGGCCTCTTCTCCCAGCCACTGGAGGTTGCCAACGTCTGGAATTCAATGGCGAAGTCGGACACCACGAGGTCTCCCTGGTGCATTCGCAACATCTCCCTTGCTGCCTCGTGCCCATGCTTGGAATGGTCAAACACCCTCCTCATCTCGTCAGCGAACTGGTTTGATGTTTGGACGCACGGAAACCCTGCTTCCCAGGCAGCCGTTCCCCACTTATTGGCTCGACCGGATAGCTGGGTGATGATGTGTGCTACCTGGGCTTGCTCAGTGGGGAAGGTGGTAGGCTGCAGCTGGAAGATGAGCTGGCACTGGGTCAGAAAGGGACGGCAACCGGCAGGCTCACCGGAGTACTACTCAGGCGGGGGTAGGCGAGGTTCGCGCAACGGAACAGAAGGAGGCGCTGGAGGTGCAGGAGCAGGTAGTTGCTGGGGAGCGTAGCCAGACGGAGCTGCCCGGAGCTATGACATCAGCTCCGTCACATAGCGAGTCAAGGTCTGCAGATGTTGCGAGACCGACTCCAACTGGTTCGTGGCGGGCCAGCATGGCTCCCTGCTGCTCGAGTGCGACGTCCACTCGGGCGGCATCTGCTGGGTTAATTTCTGGTCAGAACATACTGAAACGTCTGGACTCGGAAAACTCAAGAGCAGACCAGGATCAGGCAAAGAACTTAGTTTATTATCAGTCCAGAGGTCAAAGCCAGGTAAGCAGAGTAATATCCAGAAATTTGAAAACCAATAAACAAGCAAAAACTCAAAACCAGGAAATCAGAAAAGTAAAGTAAAGTAAAAGTAAAGGTACAAAATCAAAATCAACGTCAGTAAAAATACAAATAAAAGTTGAAACCAGAAATCAAAAGGCTAAGCTGAAAAAAGGGCTAGGCTAAATCGAAGTCAAACAAAGGGTGTCTCGGGAATCTCAAGAAATACTCAGGCTTAGAAAGGCGTAGGCACTGGTAATCTGATCAACGTTCTGACAACAAGGAAGTGGAAATGTGGGTATTAAATACATTGAGGAAGGGAAAGGTAACAAACAACATGAGGTTAAAACATTAGGGAAACAATCATTCAATAATGAGGAAAGAACGAATACATGGAAGGGATTCGGAAAACATGCATGACAAACAACGGGCTCGAGTAGGAGCGGAGTGTGTACAGTAATAAGAGGAGGTGAGGTCTCTAAGGACAAACAAGTTAACAGGTAGCTCAGGAGCAGCTTAGTAATGCAGGTAGAAAAGATAAAGTGGGGAAGCTGGTTAAATGTTAGTTAACAGACAAGATAGACAATTCATTTGTTAATAAACATTTATGTAAGTTTAGTAAAGTGCACGTAACTATATAGAGTGTAATTAAAGCATACTCACTTAATAGAAAAATATTCAATAAGTGCAGGTGTAGGAGAATATATGTAATGTAATTATCTTTTTAGCTAGTGTATCTTTTTGCTGTATTGAATATTATCTTCGCTTTTGAAAAGTACTTTTTAATGCTGTGTAATTTTTAAATGTATTAAGGTGTGATACATTTAGTCCTTTTAATGAGGCAACAGGGCAAGTACGCTGAAAGACTCAATCCTTTGTGGAAATTGGGGGTTAGTTTTGAAGTTGGCTTTTCTGTGTTGTGTATTATCACGTTGTCTTATTAGTTCCATAAAGCGAGCGTTATTGTGTGCTGAGAAGTTTGGTAGAAAATAAGGTTGTGGTAATTAATTAGTTGCCATATAACATATGCAAAGTGCATGACTTGGTGTATTTTAACTGAAATTAAGCTGACATTGTATGAAAATCTTCGTAAATTGTGCAAATAAGTGTGGATGGAAAAAAAATAAGTAGAAAAACGGCTTGACCAAATACCCACAGAGTAAATATAAAATAGACAAAATAGGAGACCTAAAATAGTATAAATAAAAAATTTAGTAATAATTAGGAGAATAAACAAGTTGATGAAAAAGAACCATTTACTAAAGTATAAAACGGTGGTCGACGCTGCGATAATCAATATCCAATTGTTGTTTTCTATAAAAAGCTGACTAGTAAGGTAGGTTGTGCAGTAATTAATAAAACGGCAGAAGTTTTGAGTGACAAAAATCCATTAAATAAAGAGGAAATATAAAAAATCTCCCAGAAATGGGATAAACGATCTAGCAATTTTAATACAAAGTGGCCAAAGGATGGAGCATGTAAGACTGAAAAATTGATTATCAGTCCATTATCAACTGGTGGCGACTTCCTTGAGGGTGCAATAAAACAATTCACCAGGTGGCCTGAGAACTCTGTTCCTCTGATCTCTCATGGCCTCGTAAACGACAGCTGGAATTGATCCTACAACTGGACATTAGACATGTAAACAAGCATCAAAGGCTCTTGGACTGAATGGCTTTTGGACTATTGACTGAAACAAAGCTGTATATGTATCTTGCATCATATGTATGTGCATGTAAATTAGTATAAAGTAATTGTGGATAATATGATGAATGTGGTGGATTGGGATTAATACTAATTGAAGTGTGGGGTATGTGAAAGTATAGGAGGGGGAGGAATAAAGAATGTGAAAGAAAGGAGGATTGTATAAGTTATCAGGGATGTGCTTGTCCATATAAGTATCTGGAACCTAGAGTGGCCATCACCGGGACCTCACCTGATATCTAGATAAATGATAGGGAAGATCATAAGATCACGCGCCGTCGTTCAAAGAATCTTATTACTATCACTAGATCAGGGGGAGTAGACTATGCAGTTTATCTTCCTGGACAGTGGGGGGGGGGGGGGGGGGGGGGTGTCCGGGTGGGGAGGAGTGAAATATCTTCCTGCCCCACCTTATTTGGACAAACAAAGGGAATTGTGGAATATGGAAGGCCTGCTCAGGACTGCATTTAAGGGAAGTCCAAAGGGATATTCAAGAAGAATCTGCTTAACAGTTCTCCTGGTACCATAGTCACACCGTACGGAATCATTTGGTTATACACTTTGTTTGTGAACTTATTAGTGATTATTATCATGAATAAATTACCATGTTTCACATCATCTGCATCTTTCTTTTCAACACTTTTTCCAGCTTCAATTGCCTGTATGATCTGAGCTGCAGTGTTCCGAGCACTGTGGTATGTATGCTTGAGTCTCAGAGTCAGAACCCCTGCGTGTCGCTCAGGGCTGAGTACAAGTTCCCAGTATGGGAGAATCTGCGTAACAGGTCTCCTGGTGTTGTTGTGGTACCATAGTCATTAAAGTATGGGTAAGATTATAACTGACTTCCCACACCATGCATATTCTGGTTTTGTGTGTAGCTGAAAAGGCTAGACAAAATATTTACTCTCTATTTCCTTTCTTCAATCTTTACATTCTGTAATTGACTCCTAATTCTAAGCTAATGACCTCCCTGCCTGTTATTCAATTCTTTTTATATTTAACTTGCGTGGTCTCCATGACTCTCATCCATCTTATACCCTTTTCAGCCTAAATTACGACTGAAGACTCAGGGGGACAATTCTGACCAAGAACCAACTGATCAGTGGCCTGGTACAGCAAGTCTTTAGTGGCGTTCTCAAGTTGGGAAAGGCAGCTAAGTTCGGCCCGCAAAACAGGATTGGTAGTGCATAGTTCTGGTGATTTAAAACCTGATTAAACACCCTTGGGTGTTCTACGTCGGTTCTTGTCAAATTCGCCTTAAGGAGCCCTCTGAATGCACTCTGACCTGGGCTCGCAACTATCTATGTAAAAAATAATGCATGTATTGTGTTGGCTAGACCCCCAATTTCTGCGTTCTCCTACGAACTGAGATTCAGCAATAATGCTGATTCCGGCAAGCATATATTGAGTAATGGTGGTACCCAAGGACGAGTCGAGTGTAACCACTCCGAGCTCCACGCATGATTAAAACCAAATTCTAAATTATAATTTTAAATGGAGTCAGATAAACGAGTAAATAAAATAATAATATTTCACAATAACTTTTACCTTTTCCCACAGCAATAGCGGAATACATCCGCTTAAACCTTCGCTCTGAGCTATTCCCTCATTGGTCTAGCTGTGCGAGTTCTACAAGCATTTGGTGTTGCATTGTGTGAGGAAATGGAGACACTAATAAAAAATCATAAAGCTAAAGATATGGGAAAAAAGAGACAAAAAAAGAGAAAGAGACATTTTGAAACTGTTCAAAAAAGAAGGAGAGGAATATTTGAAAACCATTAAAAAATTGTGAGGAAAATCTAGAAAAAACAGGGCTCAACTGTGTTGGAAACGCCACCTCCATATGGACAGTATCCAGTGGTAAAAGGAACAGTTCAGCTCGAGGGAGAGTTTGATTTAGGAGAAGGGGGGAAACACTTTGGAGAGCTCCTGGGGCCAGTTCAAGGGAGAAAGACAGGAGATCAGTTCCTAAGCAGTCTCCCAAAGTGGAAGGAAAGGGATAATTAAGTTGAATTGCTACAGGGAGTTGCAGGCAATGGAAGGGTTAAGAGGAATAGATTCATGTAGCACTCCTAAAGAGCACATACGCTCTTTGGAGAGACAGAGATGTGATAATCTCCTGTCAGAGGTTGAACAGAAAAAAGGTACCTGATCTAGATGATTGGAGTGACGAGGAGATTGACGGAGGCAAGGTAAATTATACAATAAGTGAAAAAGAGTTGAGAGACAGACTAGCTAGATATAGGCATCTATATCCTGATAAAAGGAACGGCAGGGCATTATGTGCCTTGGGGTTCACAGGATATGCAGGGACTAGTGGAGCACCTCCCAGACATACATGAGGGGGTGGGAAAGTGGATTAGAGCTTTGGAGGAGGAGACAATGGGGAAACTACTGGCGGTGAGGGATCTCAAGGCTCTGTTGGCGAGGTTGCTAGGGATGGCTCGGATGGAGGATGTGCTGATGGGAAGTGGGCTACAAGCAGCGGTAGATACCCCGCACCTTGATGTGGTGGGGCTAAACTCCAAAACACACAGGGAGTTTTGTGACTATGTGATTCATACAGTGGAGAAACACAGCAAGAGCGAGCAAAAGCTTAAAGACCAAGAAAAAGAGGTGCAAACAAAGTTGACTCAGCTCCAGTTGGGAGAACTGACAAAAAAGAAGAAGATCCAGGCAGTGGACAAAACCGAACTGCAGGAGCCCAGGTCAGAAGCCGTAGTCTCTTCTAGGGGGCCATCACGGCTGCCTATGCCTCAGGGCCGGGAGCAACCCACTGTACCAGTAGTGAATGTGTATACACAGCCCCAACAGTGGAAAAACAAAACACCAAATAACAGACAAAATCAAAATAAACCGTGGAGAGGGCCTGGGGGTCCAGTGCCACCCGGCATATGCTGGGGATGTAATCAGCCAGGCCATATTAAACGTGACTGCTCTGTAAATCCTTGGCCACTGAGCCAGCAGCTGGAAAATGGCAATAAAAAAATTGGCAACAGACACAAGGCCCTGTGAATCCATGGGGAGGGCCTAATCAAGGTTACTAGGGGTGCCCAGAGAATCCTAAAGGGGAGGGTCAACTTCCAATGCTATCTACAGAAGCTGATCAAGAACCTATGCTGCAGGTTCAAATAGAAAATAGATGATAGATACTGGAGCTACTTACACCTGTGTAGGTTAAAATTATGCCTCTCACCTCCCCCTGTCAGGTAAATATGCAAAGACAGTAGGATTCTCGGGACACATGCAGCTGAGCCCATTGACTGCTCCAGTACACATATCTGTCAAAGGAAGTTCTATCAAATTGCCAATACTAGTGTCAGAACAAAAGCCAGTTAATCTATTGGGAAGAGATGTGTTATGTAAATAAGGAATTAAAATTCTGTGTTCTCCTCAAGGGATATACATGGATCAGGCAGGACTGGATAGGCAAATGGTAATGTCAGGGGAATGTGCAAATGCTTACTGGATAGGCAGATTGGGATGTGAAGTGGAAGAATCTGTAGCAAAATGGGAAAAGTTCATTAGAGCACAGATACCTGAAGTGAAAAAACCTAAATCGGAATATCATTGTACTATGATGTATGACCCAACATGTGATCCAGAATTGGAAAAAAGGTGGCAGAAACAAACAGAGATAGTAAACGTGCCTATAACATCTCAATGCATAATTATAGGAAAACAGGGGACAGCCCTGAAGGTAGAAAAAACAGAGCTTGTGACAAAATGGCACAACGTGCCATACTCAGCCCCACACGTAACACTGTTAGTGAATAGGAGTGCAGAAGCAACAGACCTTGGACCAATGGTAAGACAAGCAAATTAATCAGAATGGTTCAAAACTGAAAATCCATTGATCTATTTTTCGCGGGACAAATCTTTTATAAAAATTCCGTGTACAACAGTGACAACAGGGGTCCCACAGGAAGTAGAGATCATGACACGATGGCAGATGCAGGAATGTGAGTTGCAGACTGAGGAGAATCAGTTAAAACAGGAAATGGATGGTAAGGTGCCTGATAAGCTATGGTCAAAACATGACACAGATGTGGGATTAGTGCAATCAGCAAGTCCCATATATGTGAATACAAAAAATGGTGCAAAATTACCATGGAAAGCACAATGCCCTCTAAAACCTGCAGCAGAGGAAGGCATCAGTAAAACAATTGAAGGATTAATAAAGGCAGGAGTAATAGCAGAAACTCAAAGTTATTGTAATACCCCTTTGCTCCCTGTTCTTAAAGCAGACAAATCAAAATGGCGATTAGTGCATGATTTAAGAGCTGTAAATGAGATTTGCTGTGGTTCCAAATCCACACACACTTTTGATGAATGTTCCCCCTGAAGCCAAATATTTTACAGTGATTGATTTGTGTTCAGCCTTCTTTAGTGTACCTCTGGCAGAAGAGTGTAGATATTTGTTTGCATTCACATATCGAGGAAAACAGTATATGTACACTCGCATGCCACAAGGGTTTAAATATTCACCACAGGTGTTTAATCAGGAAGATTTGGAAGATTTAAGGATTGATAGTGCACTGATCCAGTATGTTGATGATATATTGATATGTTCATCCAGGCTGAATCAGTCCCATGAGGATTCAATTAAAGTTCTCCAAAAGTTGGTGGAGGGGACACACAAAGTATCAAAAACATAACTGCAGTATTGTCAACCTCAGGTAGAATACCTAGGGAGGGAAATAGCACAAAGGATTAAATCAATAGCGCCAGAACATTTGGAAGGCATTAGCAAGGCCCCAATGCCTCAAACAGTAGGACAAATGATGACATTTCTGGGGATGACAGGATTCAGCTCTGACTGCATACCTGATTATGCGCTGAAAACAGCTCCATTAAGAGAAATTATGAAAACAGCAGACAACAGAGTTTAAACGCGGGGCTGGTGTGGACTGTAGATGCATCAGAAGCATTTGAAATAATAAAACAGGAAATGCAGTCAGCACCTGCATTAGCAGCTCCAGATTACACAAAACCATTTCTATTGTACGTAACAAATCGTAGCAATGGCTATGCCTCAGCTGTACTTATGCAAGAAACGTGTAGTGGACGGCGTAAACAACCCTTAGCATACTACAGTACCAAATTGGATAATGTGACGCAGGGATATCCTCCATGTTATCAGGGAGTGGCTGCTCTACATTACGCTTATGAAAAAGCTACTACCATTACAATGGGTTATCCAGTAACAATATACACGCATCACAAAAAAATGGAACTGATAGAGCAGGGCAGATTTGTTCTTACTCAAGCTAGAACTCTGGCTTTTTCGTCACTATTGAGCTATCCTGATGTAATCATTCAGCGCTGTGCTACTGTGAATCCGGCAGACATGGTGAAGAAGGGAAGACGCATGAGTGCGTGGCTAACTCGTTAGCGTTTACCAGACTCAGACCAGATCTGGAGTCAATACCTCTGGTGGATGCTGAGGACTCATTCTTCGTGGATGGCTCATGTTATAGGGATCATGTGGGAAACCATGCAGCATTCGCAGTGGTACAGAAACAGGGGATGAGAAACATCGTTTTTTTATTGAGGTTTTATTTTATTAGCTTGTTATAAACGTGAACAATTTCTGCATAATACAGGTTACTTTATTTCCAATTTTCAGCTAGCCTATTTGCCCTTTTAACTATTATAGCCTACAGGAGTCATCAAAAGGTTGTCAGAGCTGATTATGATCTAGCCTAAGCTATGGTAAAGACATTAAATCTAAAAGTGGAGGGTTAATAATGCTAGACTGCATGGCATATGATATACAAATTTATTTCATAGATAACTGTGAGCAGTTATTGCTCCAACCTTTAATAACAATGTTAGTTTTTATTGCATTATAGCCTACAGCCTGCTGCAGTGCAATAGCCTAGCTCAGTGATTTTCAACCACTGTGCCGTGAGAGATCGTCAGGTGTGCCATGGGAAATGATCCAACTTCACTTAATTAGTAACACTTTTGGTTGGTGGTGTGACTCAGGATTTTTTTTTATGTAAAAAATGTGCCTTGGCTCAAAAAAGGTTGAAAAACACTGGCCTAGCTGACTTGTATGACCAAGTAGGAACGATTTCGTTTTAGTTAGCAACGCCCATTAGTCCGTAGCCAAGTGAATGGTAGGCTATATTATTCAATTAACTTGTTTGACTAGTTAACCTATATATAGCCAGGTGATACTATTCGTATCAATTAAATTAAATTTCCTTTCTGTTCCCCACACTGCCCCCGCCCCAATCGTATTGTAAGAGTACCTCTTTGGGGGTACCTCTACGTCATATGGATAATTGTTGTTGCCCACAATGGAAATAGCCAGCACCTGATTGGTTAGAAGGTCTGCACACCCCTTTCACCTTCTCCATGTTTTATTATGTTACAGACATATTCTACAATAGATTGAGTTAATTTTTTGTCTCAAAATTCTACAAAAAATAGCCCATAACGACAAAGTGAAAACAGGTTTTTAGACATTTGAGCTAATTTATAAAAAATCTAAATGTAAAATATCATATGTACACAAGTGTGCACACCCTTTGATATGACACCCAAAAGTGAGCTGAGGTGCATTTTGTTTCCACTGATACTGCTTCAGATGTTTCTACAACTTAATTGGAGTCCACCTGTGATAAATTCAATTGATTGGACATGATTGGGGATTGCCAACACCTGCCTATATAAGGTCCCACAGTTGACAGTGCATGTCAGAGCAAACTCCAAGCCATGGGGTCAAAGGAATTATCTGCAGAAACAGGATTGTGTCAAGGCATAGATCTGGAGAAGGGTGTGGAAAAATCTCTGCAGCTTTACAGGTCCCAAAGAGCAGAGTGGCCACCATCATTCGTAAATGGAAGAAGTTTGGAACCACCAAGAATCTTCCTAGACCTGGCCGCCCGGCCAAACTGAGCAATCGGGGAAGATGGGCCTTAGCCAGGGAGGTGAGCAGGAACCCGAGGGTCACTCTGACAGAGCTTCAGCGTATCCTTGTGGAGATGGGAAAACCTTTCAGAAGATCAACCATCCAGGCAGCACTCAAGCAATCAGGCCTTTATGATAGAGTGGACAGACGGAAGCCCCTCCTTAGTAAAAGGCACATCACAGCCCGCTTGGAGTTTGCCAAAAGGCACTTAGAGGACTCTCAAACCATGAGAATCAAGATTCTCTGGTCTGATGAAACCAAAATGAAACTTTTTGGCCTGAATACCAAGCGTCACGTCTGAAGGAAACCAGGCACCGCTCATCACCTGGCTAATACCATCCCTACAGTGAAGCATGGTGGTGGCAGTATCATGATGTGGGGATGTTTTTCAGCAGCGGGAACAGGACGACTAGTCCTGATAGAGGGAAAGATGAATGCAGCTAAGTACACCGAGATCCTTGAAGAAAACCTGCTCCAGAGCGCTCTGGACCTCAGACTGGGGCAAAGGTTTACCTTCCAACATGACAACGACCCGAAGCACACAGCCAAGAGAACAAAGGAGTGGCTTCGGAGAAAGTCTGTGCATGTCCTGGAGTGGCCCAGCCAGAGCCCAGACCTGAATCCAATTGAAAATCTGTGGAAAGAGCTGGAAATGGCTGTGTACCGACGCTCCCCATTCAACCTGATGGAGCTTGCAAGGATATGCTAAGAGGAATGGGCAAAAATGTCCAGAAACAAGTGTGCCAAGCTCGTAGCATCTTTCCCAAGACGCCTTGAAGCTGTAATCGCTGCCAAAGGTGCAGCAACCAAGTATTAGGCTAAGGGTGTGTACTAGGGGTGGGACGATTCAATCCCATAACGATTCGATTCGATTACGATTCTTTAGGCAAAGGTTCGATGCATCATAATATCTTACGTTTTTTATTTTTATTTTTTTAAATTTGTTTCTGATTTTTTCCCCATTTTCTCCCAATTTAGTAGCCAATTGAACCCCTATTCTACTTCAATTCCCCCCGTGTAGCAACCGCTAGAGAACCACCGCTATACAACCCCGTCAGCCGGTAGTAGGAAAGAGGCCGCCACGTCCTCTACAGGGCGCGACTCCCCAAGCTCCTGACCGTGATTCCAACTCGCCCGGGGCCTTATTTTGCGTAGCGATTCTCATCCGAGCCCTCCCCCCACCCGGAAGCAGCCGCCAATTGCTGCTCCCACAGGGCGCTGGCCATGCTCGGAAAATGGCAGGACCGGGGCGCGAACCCCGATCCTCGGAGTACAACTGCGCTGACTGCAAGTCAGCGCCTTTTACCGCTGTACCACCGCAGCGGCCTATAATATCTTACGTTTGACCACGATTCGATTCGATTAATTTAGATACTTTAAAAAAAATTAATAGGTATGCTAATGTGATTTGATACCGATACATTCAGCAGTAATTAAATATTCAATTAGAACCTTACACCAAGTTCACAGCATTATGTTTATTGTTAAGGCATGTCATACATTTTGCAGCTGTCTGCAGCAAATAATGCAGCAATAAACATGACTAACAGTGTATTTTCTAAAGTTGCCCTATTTAGGTTATTGTTTTTCAAACAGTGTCAGACATGGTACCCTAATACATTTCCTTTATTTACAAAATGAAAATGGCAAAATGTATAACAATTACTAAACTTGGCCAAGATAAATGAAATAGCCTATAGGTTAGTGTCATATAGTACTTTCCTAAATCTTAGTACGATCTAGAACTTCGGTGGAGCAAGATGCCCATCCATCCGTAGTTAAAGCTACTCTTGTAGCGTTTTGCAAGGACAGTCGAACAGTTTTCTTCACCTCTTCATACAGAGCAGGTATACATTTTTCACTCAAATGTTTTCTGCATGGTATGGTGTATCTAGTTTCCACGACATTCATTTTGTGAATCGGACAGTTAACGTAGTAATAATTAATTGATAATGTTTGTGGTGTTGCCTGTGTATCTGATTTCTACTTGGCAGATCTTGCATATTGCAGCGGTTTTGTCAAGTACACCCTCCTTCTTTCTAAACCCGAAATGCTTCCATACCACTGATTTTCTGTTCGGAACGTCGCAAATTCTGTAAGTTTCTGTCTCTTTTGTCGCACTCAGCGAGCACGCAGTTAGCCATTTCGCTCAGATCTGTCCGTCTCATTGTCGCTTGATTCCCGCCTGTCCCTACTTTCAACTCAGGCTTACGTGGGGGTTGGAGCAGAAACATGGATTGAAGCTGGTCAAAACAGTTTTAAAAGTAGTCGTGTCTCAGAAATATATATTTTAAATAATTTTTGAATAAATTAATACATGTGCACATTCATTTAAAATGCGATATTAATCGATGCTTATCGATTCGAATCTTACAGATCGATGCAGTTGTATTTACACATTCGGATCGGTGCATCGCGATGCATCGGTGCATTGTCCCACCCCTAGTGTGTACACTTCATCATTATTGGCTATTGTGTGTAGATGTTTGAGGCAAAAAATGAACTCAATCTATTGTAGTATAAGTCTGTAACATAATAAAACGTGGAGAAGGTGAAAGGGGTGTGCTGACTTTCCGGCTTGACTGTAGCTGCAGGGTCTTCTTATTGGCATTGCCTTGTGTTCTTAGCTTAATAAAACCTTCCTCTTAAATGTATTTAGCACGTTTGTATTAAAGTTAAACTTTTAAAATATATATATATATATCGGGGAACAGTCATGCTTAGTTGGTAGCAATCATAGAAAGAACTATCCTGCACCCTACACTGTGTTTATTCCCTCAAATTCTGAATTATAAAACCAGTGATTCGGCCCGAATTTTGTTTTCAAAACAAGTTTTCAAAACATAGACCGTAGAACCAATCGAAGAGATTCACATTGCGAACCTACTATTAATGGCCTACTGTCAACATGAGTTTGGGTAGTAGACCTGCACCCTCTGTGTGAAATAAGACACCACACTTTGCAGTGAGGTCGTCTCTGAAGTTGATCTTCCAGGTCCAGTTTTATATTCGTTGAACCTGTAAAGTAGATTTTTAAAAAGTCTTATCAATTGAACAATAAAAATACAAGGTAAACCAGATCATAAACCAAGTGAACAAAACAATAGGAATACCAAATAGCTGTTAAGGATATGAGAGCTTGTGCTGAGTAGAATGTGGGGTTAGATAATATTAATATTTACAGTCCCAATATCAATTCTGCTTAACAATTTGGTTCATTTATTGATAGTTGAATGCTTTTTTTATGAATTAATTGCATTTCAGCAGTTTTACTCTCCGTAGAAAGGTATTTCTCAATAGCAGTGTTGCTGGCTGCACCCGCTCACTAACATATTGCACTTGCAATCACCCAGTGGGTTGACGTTAGATTACAGTGAACTGGACAAGATATTGTAATGTTAACATAACGTTAGCTAGCTAAGAATAAATCAACCGAACGTGATCAGCGCTGAGCCACTGACCTGCTTAGCACGATAGGTAATATTACAACGTGAGCTAGTATAACGTGATGCTAGCTAGCTAAGAATACATCAGCGCTGAGCGGCTGACCTGCTTAGCCTAATATAGCCTAGCTGTATTACTAATAATATGGACCTAACGTTACTTCATCCGGCTGTAGGCTAAAGTTAAATCAAACCCACTGTGTAACGTAATGTCAGTAGGCTAGATAGCTAGAAGGCTGTACGAGTTGCTAATTTCATAAGGAAACCACATGTTAGCTAAGCTAGCTAATGCTAAAGTTCGCTAGCTATGGTGACTAACACATTGGCACTCGGTATCTTAACATTAATACAATGGCAGTGAAATAAAGAAGTAAAAACAGTGCAACAGAAGTAAAAACAAATTTTATGCACTCACCTTTGTTGATGGTTCCTTTTAATGTGGCAGTGGAAATTCAATGTGGTTCCAGATGTTTCTGTCAGGGTTTTATGGCAAAATTTGCACGTTGCTTTGTGCTTCTTTTTCAAGCTACTGGAAATAAACTCTTTGTGGTTTTTGTAGCCGAAATGTATGATTGCCAAAGCGGCAGACATAACATAAGCTAATAATAGCTAGTAGCAGGTTGCAAGTCTAGCTTAACAAGCATGAAAATTGTGCGTTAGCTATCAATGTTATAACCCAATGATTCCTGACCGTGAGTGTGAGTGAAAGGATATTTACACATTACATGTACATTTTTATTAAAGCATATTTTGTAATTTAAAATGAAATAATAATTCATAATAATTTTAATAATTTAATTATTGGTCTCTTGTAGAGGTTCAAGTCAAAAATGTCTCTCTCTGTGGGCAGGGCCAAGGGATGTTGTAAAATGTTTTGACAACAAATGTGACCGTTGGGGAAAAGTTGCATACTTTTAGCTTTTACATAGCTTTAACTTGTGAAGATGAAATAATAAATTTAATTATCTTATACTTGAAATCCACGTCTCTGCTTCTCTTTTACAATATGTAGTCCTACCTGTGTGTAGATGTTTGATGGGATTTATCAACACCCTCAAATGAATTCTTATTAATTAAAGCTCCCAAGGTGGTGTAATCAAGCATAGGCTACCTTATTTACAGGGCCTCAGTGTGCCCCTGTCACACTTGGGTAGGCTATATGCACATCTAATTATATACGTTTGGTGGATCACACTACATTCTCATTCAAGCTGATCTCCTGGATAAGGAAGCTATTTTCCCCCAGCTACGAGTAGGCTAACCCCAGTAAAATTGCATAGGCTAATTTTAAACGTAGGCTACGAGTTGATAAGAAAAGCTAAGGTATCTAAATGTGTAAAAAGCCATGTGGAATACTTGCAACTTGCTCTCAGAATTCCAGCTCATTTTGTAATTATAGCTGGGCTGTATTTCAGCAGAATATAGGTTGATAGTTTTGTAGCACAGGCCAAAAACTTGTAGCACAGGCCAAAAACTTGTAGCACGAGTATAAAACGTCTCTAATATATCTAAAAACAACCACAAGTAATGCAGTTCATCACTTAAACAGGTATGTGACTGGCAAAGGACATGAATGTTGCTTACAGGGCACACAAAATCCAAACCTTAACAAGAAATGTTTTCAGACAAACATATTTTCTTTATTTGCCCATAATGGTAAATTGCAGGGACATAACAACTGTATACAAGACATCAATATGTTACGCTTCAAATTAGCAGTGCAAATCTCAGTTTAAATTCATATCATCATACAATATTTTTATTTTAAATTGAGAAAGTGTGTAAATCACTAATAAGAGAATAAAAACAACAAACGGTGCGTGTGCGCGTGTGTACGTGTCACAGATCTAGCATGTCTGCTGGCCACTTTTTGTCCCCCACCACAACAAAGTTGTGGAGGGGGACTTTAATTTGATCCCCGTGTGTGCGTCTGTCTGTATGTCTGTGTGTGTGTGTCACACATGTATGTACCAGAGCCCACCACCAGAGGGGCGCTATTACAATACATTTCCCAATAGCCAAGTACATTTTGCTTTGTACATTAAAAAACTATGCTTGATGTCTCCGCATAGTGGCATTTCTACTCAGCAGACCGTTCAGAGCTTAAGATGTTTAGTAGCTCTTTGTGGAAAATGT
Organism: Ilyophis sp. 1 JC-2022; assembly: GCA_022702515.1. NCBI lineage: Eukaryota > Metazoa > Chordata > Actinopteri > Anguilliformes > Synaphobranchidae > Ilyophis > Ilyophis sp. 1 JC-2022. The sequence goes on along the minus strand of CM040406.1, from coordinate 20,078,171 downwards.
AGAATGTATATGTATTTTCCCATTAAAGGTATACTATGTAGTTTCAGAACACCAGATGTCCGATATAGAGCACTTAGGAGATCACGGTCACTCTAATCAAGCTGTCCTAAATTAATAAATGTCGTAAATTAGTTAACAGAGGCTAATCTGTAAAGTTAGCTCCATCTATTCAAACACACACACGTTAATGTGATGGTTATATAAGACACAGATTTCCTGGTTTCCCTCGAATTGTCCACCATCAATATGCTAATGAATTAAATGGAGGTGGCCATCAGGTATATTGTGATACAAACGTTCAAGAGAAATGGTAATGACTAAGTTAGTTGAAAAAATAAATAAATACAAACATACTGGTTATGCTAGCCAGCTTGTGTTCCCAAATAAACGTTAAGCTTGTTTGATTGCCATTATTTGAGTGCCAGCTAGCTAGCTAACGTTACACAGCTACTGGCTGATCAGAGTCAGAGGTTGATACAAACGTGCAAATGTGCCTGTAAATCTTCTTTCTTGTTTCGCACTTTTCATTTGGCAGGGATTCCTCGCGAGCTCATTTGGGGGTTTTGTATTGCACTTCTCCTACTTTACTTTGATTTAATACTTGAAAATACCTCTTCATTTTGTCGTCATCCTGGTGTCCCAGATAGATAGCTAGCTCGCTCGACTCACTGAGTAAAATAGGATTGTTCGCTAGGAATTGTGCGATTTGGTGTTGGATGTATGGACTCTACGCAGACGGGGACATGGTTTTTAATCGCATGATAGACTACAACTACCAAAGAGAATATCGAGGCGCATCGATTCACTTCACACTAACCGTCACTTCACACGCAAAATAAAAAAAAGTTTTTTTTCTCACACGCAGGCTATCGCACGGGTGCTACTGCAGTAAATTAATTTATCGCAGACTGATTTTTTCGTAGCACGTGCGACATATATGTCGCACTGTACAGCCCTGTTCCTTATTAGGCTACCCCTTGTCAATTACGCTTACCCTATCAACAGTGGCCCCTAGTGGTAGTGGTTGACGTCCCAATTATAGTAGCCTATTCTATTCTCTGAAAAAAAAACCCAGACATTTTGCAAACTCCTATCCGATTGTATTCGATAAATTATCAACTACGCACTGACAAAAGGGACACGATTCACGGGCAATTTATCCAGAATAAATTAAAAATTAAAAACTATTTTACCATATACTTATTGAAGACATATATCTTAAGTTAATGCAATGTCCTGGAAAGAACTAACGTTAATGTTTGCGTTCATTATTACCCCTTGTCAATTACGCTTACCCTATCCACGGTAGCCCCCAAGTGGCAGTCGTTGACATCCCAATTATAGTAGAATATTCATATTTCTCTGAAATTATAAATGTAATTTTAAAAAAGACATTTTGACAACTCCTGTTTACTATAATAGTTAAAGGGCATTTTAAAAATAGGCTAGCTGTTCTGGGGAATTCTGGAAATAATGGAAGACATTTATCTGAAACTAAGTGCACAAAGCATATTGAGTACATGCATGTATTTAAAAAATATTTTGTTGCTCTATAGTGCCATCAGGTGAAGCATGTATTTTCTAAATATTTTTTACTAACTCCTCAACTACTTGGTCTACACTCAAAATCCTTACATTCCAAGATTCATCAAAGTCAAGTGTTTTGTGTCATTCAGTACATCCTGGCAAATGCAGTTGTGCGCCATTTGCCCAATGCTGACTAGACCTTGTTAATTGCCGTTTGCGGTTATTTATACTTTATTTTACTGTGGTCATTCATAGACAATACTTAAAGTGTATATAAAGTGTATGTAAAAAGCTACATAGAAATACCAATTGATTATATGAAAAAGCTTTCAAATGCTATGTTGTACACCTCTGTACCACCTGCACCCATGCAAGGAGCATGTATGCTCCACAACAAATCTACATACTGCAAGCCACACAGTGAGAGCTGGTACTGGACAGGCATCTCAAACTGATGACAGCTGGTAAACTGTGGACGGTGCTTTATTGAGTGAAAGTAATGGAGAAATAACCCAACGAGCCCTGGCTAACTTAACAAAATACAATAAAATGGCAATCTTAATGGATGACTTAGTGGCATCACTTGGGCTGTGTCCGAATCAGCACCCTTCCATACTATTAGGTAGGCTTGTTGAGTAGACAGGGCAAAAAAGTCGTTAAGTAGGTGAAATTCTCTAAATATACTATACTTTAAAACCCCGTATGATACACTTACTTCTGTGGTTTTGCTATGTATATTCGGGTGCACACTTTTCAAGAAGTACAAACATTTTGGTAGCATTACTATGACGTGAAGCTTCGCTGGGTTGCCAGGTCTTACAAGACTTTCCAGCCAAATGGCGACTCAAAACTAGCCCAAAATATATTTTTAATCGAAACCAACGTATTTTAAATAGAAATCATCAAATTTTAACTTTTGAAAATAAGTGTGTGCTTTGCGACTTTTCATTTTTACCTGTGACTGCACTTTGAAAGTATTTAGCTGTAAAACCGCGGACATGGCAACACTGTTGGGACGTCTTATGACCTGCTTACAACACTTCTACAGTACAGTTGGAAAATAGTATGCCGAATATTTTTCGCAGACTGCACGTTGCATGCTACACAGTGAATTTTAAACAGCACACTTCTGCCAGTGCACTGTACGCAGGAGACAGGACGCAGTAGATAGGGCTCTGATTCACACACAGCCTTGGTGATGACAACTGGTTGGTGATGTTGGTTGCTAATGACCCATGACCGTTGTGCCTCTGACTAGTAAACCCACACTAGATTAACAATTAATATGAGTTACAGTTCTTTATATTGGAATATTCCTTCAATATTGCATAGATTTAAGACAGCAAATGATTGTGCTGATTAGCATGAAGAAACGAGTGCATTTTCACTCAAAAGCCTTACCTTGTGGAACGCTGCTGTCCAGCAGGATGGGATTCCCCACTGAGCTCACCACATTGCCAGCATCATCGAAAGTCACCTTCAGATAGCCCAGGTACTTCCCAAATGCATAGGCCTGGACGACAGGGACTTTCCGCCCATCCTCGGAGGACACCATGAACGGGTACGGGCCTGCTGGGACCTCTGAAGATGGTCCAGCACCTTCAGAAACACAGTCAGTCCAGCACAGTTGTCAACTGACTTATTCATGAATAAAATTCATTATCAATTCATCATCAATGTTATCAACAATAACCCTCTTTTACATGCATTTGTTTTAATGTTTAGGTACACGCACTGGAAATTCGCACAAGGTACAATGTTTGTTCAATGTATTTTTCACCCTCCAAGTTTCAAAATACCCAATTGTATTCACCAGTCATTGCTGCCAGTTCCACTATAAATTCGGGAAAGCACAGACAAGTACATCATCTTCTCCGACACATGATATTAAGCTGCTGCTTCTTTTCACACAGTCCACAAGCTGAGCAAAGAATTGGAGGAAGATAAATCATATTTAGTTTGAGGGAGCGGACTATGTGCCCAATCGACTAGCAGGAGTCAGTTGTGAGCAATGAGACATGGAAATCCCAGTCAGCTGAATCCCTCCCACCCTGGGTGAAACTACACCTATGGGTCACCTTGTGGGACTGCTGGCCACATTTGGGATTTGGGGTTCGGATCTGACTGTAGGGCTCATCCATCCATTAATTAATGTATTAATAGGATGAGCTATCAAGCAGCCCCACAGATTTTAAAGGTATACTATGTAGTTTCATAACACCAGACGGCGATATAGAGCACATAGGAGAAAAAGGCTCCCTGAAAATTGCTTATCACTTCTTGTTCTCAGACATGCACAACGGCGCATGAGCATTGTGGTGAGGTTTCACACATATTTTCCCTGACAGTGGACTCAATTCAATTAAATTTGCTTTATTGGCATGACAAGACATTGCATCTGTATTGCCAAAGCATAGCTACTGCATTAAAACAGTCGAAGACATACATCTAACACTGAACAATACAAAACAGCAAAGACTAGAAACAAATGAACAGTAACCATACATGAAAACAAGAACTTTTAATAATAATAATGATGATGAAAAAGACACATATGATCTTATAAAGTGAATATAATAAATATACAAAGTTAAAATTGGTTTATAATGATCACTGTCACTCACTGTCACTGTCCCACCTAAGACGATGGCAGGCAGCTATATATTGTACTGCCAGGTCACAGCACATCCTCTCCTCTCCTAGGAGGATGGGGAGTTTTTGGATGTCTGTCATTTTTTAAAATTGAGGGTATCTCTGATTTATTTTGGGAAATTATTTATTTCTGATTTTATTGTATTTATCGCATTTTATGATAAAGTGCAGCTCCGTCTCAACTTCGTTGAGATGTCAATGTTTCTCCTCCCGGAGTCTGTCGATTATATCACAGTCACTCTGATCAAGCTGTCAACTTTCTCTGGCCCTGTCTCACCCACCATGAACATGACTGCCCCTCACCACTCTGGGGCCGCGACCACTGGATGTTGATGGCTACAGAATGAACTGAGCAGAATTACAAAATGATGATTTAGAATTATTTTATGAAAATGAACAGTGCTCAAATTTTCAGAGCAATAGCTAAGATTACTAACTTATATCCTTTAAGCATGTAACATAGTCTCTATTTACATGATCAAGGTTGGGTCAAACAACATGATAAATAGACTCTTGTCAACAATAAACAAACATCAGGACAATAGATAGCCTTAGCTAGGTGTATGGTCGTTATATTTATAATGCTATTGTTACCTCCTCGGCTGAAAACATATTGCTAATGAGTAGGGGCCGAAACATACCTCATGCAAATACGCGAACGTGGATGCTTCGAGCTACGCAAACAGTTTTTCTTATGCCATGACATTTGTGAAAGGCAAACTGGAGGAAAGCACAGATCGAACAAGAAAGTTATTTACTGTTGTTGCTGCTATAGCGTCCCTCGCTGCAACGCTCTGGCTTGTCTTTCACAAATATCATGACAAAAGATAAACTGATCACATAGCTCGAAGTGTCCACGTTCGCGTATTTGCGTGAGGTATGTTTCGGTCCTAAGCTAAAATAAGAGTTTACCTGAAAGCCTGCCATCAAATGAGCAGGAACCGCCCATTCATGATGTTTACACAATTTTAGCTGTCTATGGCTTTAAAAATGGCGGCGGGATGTCAACAGTGTAGCATTCGAAACATTAACAAAAAAACACTTTGCGAACGACTTATGATAGGAAATACATTCAATATGTTTATTAGACCACAAGGACACATACAATGTTTTTTGGGGAGAACATTTGAATGTAAACAAAAAATTTGTTGTTTACAATGAAACTACAAGTATGTCAATTTATATCATCCACTAAAAATCAGTATTGTAATATTACGACCACGGCTAATAAAGGCCGCAACATAAAGGATTTCAAACACAACAAGGAACGGTTACAAAATGTTTTTAATAAGATATCAAAATCAACTGACATGAACAATGGAGGTACTGGTAGAGAGGGCAATGCTCTGCCAGTGTGCTCATGGCAGAGCAAGACAAAAACAAAGACACAATGAAGAACGGATTATTATAGACTAACAGACGGTGAGACACGACGGCTGGCGGTTTTAAAACAGGAAGCGTTGGAACCATGGTATCCAACCTCCTTAAAACGAGAACATCACAAAAAATTCTCCACATGAGAATGACAAAAAGTTCTCCAAAACAAAACCCGGTTCAATGTGCCTCCACTGTCCTTTGTCTCTGAACCTCCTCAGTTGTCTTGTGAGTCTCTGTGTTTATACACTTCTGGGTATCACACCCGTAAAGCACAGAAACGTATTACAAACACAAGTAGCTTACAGACTGCAACACAGTACAGTAGCCATGGTGACTCTCAAGCAGCTTACTACCGAAATGTTCCTTCTGGAAACAAATAGTTTGTCAAGTATTTGCATAAACAAAGCGGCTTAGAAAAGATGCAAATATGCTCGCACAAAGCAAAATTTAAACTTTTTTGAGTCTTGATTTTGAAATATCAACAGAATTAGGTATTGGAATGCTCTGCTCACAACTGATCTTTTATAAAATCTGGGGAGTGTAAGTAGCCTGCATCTTGGGTGTGTAGGGTATGTGCTGGTGTGTATAGTGTAATAAGGTGAGAGATAGGCTCGTGCCAATACATGCAAGGCTTTATATGTTAAAAGAAGTACTTTGAAGTCAGCTCTAGCTTGTATTTGCAGCCAGTGCAACAAAACAGGAGTAATATGGTCACGTTTAACGTTTTTTTTTTAACACAAAGATGAAAGGATGCTGTCTAGTTATAGCCTTAACATGAGGCTCAAATGAAACAGCCATGTTTTAATTTTGTCTAGGCAAGTTTCTTAGTTTAAAAGTTGGGAGGGGTAATCATGGCTGATGTAATTGTACAGCTGAGTATCATCAGCATAACAATGAACGTTAATGCCATATTTCCGGATGATATCCCCGAGGGGTGCCAAATAAATAGAACATATTACGGGACTTAGAACTGATCCCAGTGGTACACCAAATTTTACAGCAGAAGAATAGGAAGTTATATTGTTATAGACCACATTTTCATTCCTATCTAGTAAATATGAGTGGAACCATGCTAGTGCTAACAGCTGGACTCCAATATAATGCTCTAAGGGGTCGATTTACTAAAGGTTTGTGTGTATAAAAGCACATTTAAAACTGTTGCCACCCGCAAAAAATTGTCTGTGGTGATCAACTAACGAGGTGTAAAGAGAATTGCGTGTGATAATATTGAAAGATACATTGATTTCTCCTTTTTTTGGGCTAGCCTGAATTAATATGCAAAAATGGGCATCCCTACGTTATTTCGCCAGATAGTGGGAGGCATGCAAATAGATTACTTTAGCGCATGCAAAGTGATTTACTAAACTTGAAAGGAAGTTTGAGAAAGGTATTTACGGTTGCATTTTAGTACAAATGGAACGCAGGTATTAAAAAACACAGAATCAATAATGGCTGTCATTGTAGAAAGACAGCATGAGTGTGTTTGGAATATCCATAACTGAACGTTCTGAATGATTGCGTAACAATGGGGGCTAATTAACTGACCCATTCTAGCTAAAGCTCAAAATACATAAGAAGAGAATTTGTGGATATCCTACATAGGCTACATCATGAACAGTAAGAATTGTTTTTAAATCATGAAGCAAATCATGTTACAGAATACAAGAGTAACTCGTAATCAAACAAACAATACTGTCTATTATAACAAACAGTGAATAACAAGCAAATAAGACTGAAGAGGCTGAGTGGGTTCGGTGCATAGACTATGAAAAACAATTGGTTCGGTGCTACATTCCGAATAGACAGAGACTGTACATGTATGGAAAAAAGGCGGAGTTTATATATACAGTATGTCAACAAAGCTTGCAGTAAAACAGCTGTGATCCGAGAGACGCAATGCTCTGCGGACGTTTGTTCATCATAACACTTGGCTGTATTCCACTGGACTCATACCTTCACTTTAATTCACTTAATTGAATTCATTCAATTCTATTGAATGTCTTTATTTAACATGTTTGTTTGTGTGTTATGTGTCTGCCCCACTGTCTATGTCTTTTGTATTGCTGTTACCATCAACTGTACAAGTTCCCTCACAGGAAAATAGAAGTTATTCTATTTTATTCTAAAATAGTTCATAATAAACCACCCGCTCGTTCAGTGTAACAGTAGCCTATACCTACACTGTAAAAAAATACCATAAAACGGGCACATTGCTGCCAGTTTTTTCACCATTACAAACACGCAAAGTTGATCACCCGCAAAGTGTGAAATAATAGCGTGTGCAAATACTTTGGCTGCACCCGCAAAATAACACCCCTTATTTGGGATCTTAGTAAATCGACCCCTAAATGTTCAAAAAGAATTTTGTGATCCACATTGTCAAAGGCTGCACTTGGGTCCAGTAATGACAATGCTGAGGATGAACCAGAATCAACAGCAGTTAAAAAGTAATTGACCATACAAGTCAGAGTGATTTCGGTGCTGTGAAGAGACCTGAAGTCAGACTGAATTTGATCAAAAAGACAGTTAGTCGATAAGTAATTAGAAAGTTGATGTAGGGGACATGGCAATACCATCCTTCTACAACTGGTGGCGTCATTTTAATATAATAAATCAGTCACATTAAGTTTTAAATACCATTCTCAAAAGAAAATATAAAATGGGCACATTCAACACAAGAGCAACATCAATACAGACAGTCTAGGAAAATGTAATAAAGTTTATTGACACAAAGTACCAAAAAGGGCAAAGCACGATTCACTACTATGATGTACAATAACCTATGTGTGTGTGTGTGTGTATGTGTGTGTGTTAACATTGTGAGAGATTCATATATTCTCCTGCATGTGGGGGTTGCGCAGCTTTGCATGTGCATGCCTCGGACACGTGTTCAAAAAGAACAAAGAAACTACCATGGAGGGGGATTGCTTGGTTGTTTTTTTATCGGACAAGCGGCAACCAACATAAACTTGGCCAGGCACCATGCATAACTTTGGTGGGCAAAGGCCCACGTCTATTGGATATCCCATTCATAATAATGCAGCGTTGCAGTCTTTGCTAAAAACCGGGTACTGTCAACAAGTAGGTTCCGACTTCTGAGCACGAGAAAACGAGTTCTCTGTGAGAGCCGAGTCCCATGTTGGAGCCGGATCCCACGCAGGAACCGGCTCCCTCGAAGGATCCAGCTCCTATGTAGGAGCCATGAGCCCTGGTGACCAAACCCCATGCACACTTAAATCGTGGAGCCAAGGCTAGAGAAATCATGTCTGTGAGTGGACATAAAATCGAAAGCTACTGGAAACCAAATCCACTGGAAAGGAAATTAACGGTGGTGTGACATTCTCACTGGAGAGCCCTAGATTTGTCTCTTTTATGCTAGTAACGATAGCAACAGTTTAGGCTTAACGTTACAACTTAACGTTATTTGGCAAGGTACAGCAACATTAATCGAGCAAACCATTTTTGTGGTTAGAGGTGCAGTATTTATTCAGTTTGGAAATACGAATTTAGTAGGAATTTAGCTAGCTATACGCTTAGTAATTAGCTAGCTGTAAGTTAACGTGAGAAACATAGCCTACTGACTGGTTGTGTGAAAGCAAGTTAACGTTACTTCACATCTGTATAGGCTATATATAGATAACGGTTTTAGCTAACGTTATAACTATTACATTATATTATTATTAATAGTGCATTATATTATTATTATTATGATTGTTATGTTATGTTAATAGCACATAACGCTAGCTATTAGTCAGTTTGCTAGCTAGCATTCCATTCCTAGCTTTGTTTGTTTTTGTGTTGCATGGCAACAGCTACACTGGGGACTATTTTCTCTGCTGCTGAAATTAAATTCATAACGTTAATTTAAAAATTTTTATTGAAAGTGTGCCTTGTCCTTATATATTATTTACAATATAGCTGCCAAAAAAGCAATAAGGTAACTCGACGCTGTACAATATCGTCAATATAGTCAGAGTCAAAGGGTTGCCTTTAACTGTGACTATATTTACGATATAGTACTACTACCTTATTGCTTAAATGTAGACCTATTTATGTTTAAAATGCCCAAACGTGTGCATGCTGTGCACTATGCAAGCGGCCTATGTGTGCGACTGTGCGTGAGCAGTCACTCAGAATCGGGTTTTGTGTTTGGAGTCGGCTCTCCGCAAGCTGGAACCGGCGATGGGGGGTAGCCGTTTCTTCACAAAAGTGGAGTCGGGGTTCCGATTCTCATTTTGGAACTGCGATTCCAAGTCCGCCCAAGCCTAGAATGTATTTGTTGCATATAAGAGTGCTCATATGTACAGGACAGCAAGCATTCCTCTCCAGCTCAGCTGCCAGGACATGATAGAAGTTTGTTAAAATCTGGCGGGATGAAAGCAATTTAAGGCGGAATTCCCCTTAGCTGAGGGACAGGTGTGTGGTCTTTGACCAAGAGACCCTTTTATTCTCGTGCATTTTTTGATAGAGCCTATACACAATAATATTTCACATTGTAATCTTAAATTTTTTTGTCATGATTGAGCGTGCCCGTGTGTAACAGACAAGACGGTGTATGCACGTTGTGCACACGCCTATGTAGATGCACTTCCAGTGAGCACCATAATTGATTGGACAGTGACACATTTTTTGCTATTTTGGTTCTGTACTCTAGCATTTTGAGTTTGAAAGGATACAATGACAATCAGGTTGAAGTGCAGACTGTCAGCTTTTGCTCATTTGCAGAACAAAAGGAACCTACGTGGTTCAGGGTGAATGGAGATCTCAAACTGAACTTTAGTGATGATATTTTCACTTGTTTTCTTGTACTTTTTGGAGTAATTAAAACTTTCAAAAAATATTTGTTTCTATGCGGTTTTTACATAAATGTTTATAGTATTTGCCTATTCGGTTGTATTCGATAAATATAGAAGCTATGCGCTGACAGGATTCATGGTCAATTTATCTCGAATACAAATGATAAATTAAAAACAATTTACCGTATACTTATTGCACATACTATATCCTAAGTTAAATTAACATTGATGACATGATACTGTGCTCAAAATATACTGACTATTGTTATTTTCTATGTTCCAAAGTCTGACCACGAAGTTCTATAAATAACCGTTTATAAACGTACATTTGACTCAAATACATGCAAAAATGTTATGGGTAAGAATAATAACGTATCCCTATTTACAGCTGGTCCGTATAATGCATTTTACTCCCATTTTCTCGTTGAAATTAGAGCAGCGGTCATTTGACCGCAAGCCGTCGTTCTACGTTCTAGGTAGTTTGCGAGTCTTCAAAGTGTTACTGTTTGTATTGACAGAATACGATTCGTTCGCGTTCGTATACGCGCTAGAAGTGTCATTTTGAGACCGTTTTAGCTGCCCTATAGAAGTGAATGGAGAGCGACAAATACCCTATTTTGAATTATCACCCCAGGGGAACACAGAGCAACTAACGAACATATTTCTCCACCATTTAGACTATGGCCAGGTAACTACACAAGTTCTACCAAAGTACAGTTGTGCTTTAATGTTATTTTCCATTAAAATGCGAAAAGGAGGTTATGATACAACAATAAAACATTGTATTATCGAACATGTCATACAACACTGACACCACAAAATATTACAGTTTTTCTCAGTCGTTTTGGTACATTTGTCAGATCAGAATTACTTACAAAACTACTTGTTCAACCTCCTCATCATCCAGACACTTGTGCACATCATAAAAGGAATTTCTCATTCTTTTGAACAAATTGCAAATGCTTTGGCACATTCAAGCAAATGATCATGCACAATTGTCTGCTGTTTCCAACATTATTCATTGCTTATGCCATGTTGATTAAAATGTATTATACTGGTTCTCTGTTGAATAGTCTTACCCCCCAAAACATCTAGGCATTAGTTCATTGCATAAGTCATTACATGCAAAATGGTTGAACCAGTTGTCATAATCTGTGAAGCATATTTTCTATACATTCCTATTACTTTTTTGTAAATGTGTCCTGAATTGATGAATTGCTCTCAGGTGAATCGTGACTTTCACTAATGAAGGGGAATGTGTGAAGTGTTAGATCAACCAATGATCAACCAGTTCTCTAAAATAGCTCAGAGGTCCCTCTCGTGAACCTTTACAGTTTTTCTCAATTGTTCAGATGCATTTCTGGTAACTGTGGTTACAGATTGCAAATGCATTGACACAGTGATCACTACCTCAAATTCATTTGCTTAACTTCTAATGATTTCTGATTGTCTTCACACATTAAACACAATGAAAACACCTTTTTGCAAACTATTTCACACAAATGCAATCAGTGAATACAAATTTCACCTGAGAGTCTTATGTTCACAGATATCTCAAACTTCTTTCCAATTGGGAGAAATCACTTGCATGTGTGTTGACTACTTAGTCAAGTGTGCAAATGCAAAAGGACAAAGCTTTTGATTGGGTGATCAGTTTGAAATCACACATAAAGGGAGACACCCAGGTAAGTTACACATATCAAAGAAAATGGAAGCAGAGATAGTAGAAGAACCAGCTGTTAGAGGTAGGGGTAGGGGTAGGGGTGTGCGAGGTGGGAGAGGTGCTCGGTGGCGTCAAAGAAGATCAAGATATGTCACAAATGAAATAAGGGCAACAATTGCTGTACATGCAGTAGTCTTCGATACTGTAATGAATATATATTTTATTACTGTATTGTAGGGTTGAGAGAAGGCCGTATGCTGGTGGCCGACAGCCGAAATTTACAGCTGATCAGGAGACTGCAATTGTAAACATGGTCTGTGAAAACAATGCCATACGCCTGAAAGACATCAGACAGAAAATAAATCAAGACAATGATGTCTTTCAAAACATTGCCAATGTCTGTCTGGCAACCATTGACAGAGTCCTGAAGAGGAATGAAGTCAGGATGAAGCAGGTGTACAAGGTTCCTTATGAACGGAACAGGGACCGGGTGAAAGAGCAGCGGTGCCAATATGTCCAGGTATGCACTGTGTTGTATGAAGTCATTTGGTATATTACTGTACTGGACTTCTGTAAGCAGTAGAATCAATCTATTTCTGTATTCTACTTGTATGTACTGTAAGTATTATAGTACATACTCCGAAAACACATTGTAAACATATTGCGTTCATTCTTACTGTATATGCTATTGTGACTGTACAGTATATGGTTGTACTGTACTGTATTTCATGTAAATCTTCTTTTCCATTTCTAGAGGATGATGGAGCTGGATGCCGATGCCATCCAATATGAATTTGTCTATGTTGATGAAGCTGGCTTCAACCTCTCCAAAAGACGAAGACGAGGTAGAAATATAATTGGTCAGCGAGCAACAATTGATGTTCCAGGGCAACGAGGTGGGAACATTACAATGTGTGCTGCTATAGGCCGAAATGGGGTCCTCCACCGGCATGCAGTGGTTGGGGCCTATAACACCGCACGTCTCCTAGTATTCCTGGATGGGCTTGCAGAGCGGCTGATGGCGGGAGAACAGGTGGTGGAGGGGCAACAGTTGCCCAACTTCATGATTATATGGGACAATGTGCGGTTCCACCATAGTGCAGCTGTCCACGAGTGGTTCCAAGGCCATGCAAGGATGTCCATGGTGTATCTTCCACCTTACTCACCATTCCTCAATGCAATTGAAGAATTCTTTTCAGCGTGGCGATGGAAAGTATATGACCATAATCCACATGTTCAGGCCACTCTCATTGAGGCCATGGACTTAGCCTGTTATGACATCACCGCCGAGGCATGCCAAGGTTGGATACGACACACAAAGCTTTTTTATCCTAGGTGTCTGGCTAGGGAGAATATCAGATGTGACGTTGACGAGAATTTATGGCCTAATGCCAATGCCAGGCAAGATATTGTTGAATAAATATTGAACATCTATGGACACTATACAGCCTAAAACATGTAGTTAATTTTATTTTCAGTTTTTTTAATCATGATGGAATGATTGCAACTGTAAACTTACATTTGATGTACTGTTTTGAAAAAGAGGGCTGTTTTTCATTTTGTTGTTATTAGTGAAGATTATTTTGTTCTTGCATTTGCTTTTTAGACACCAGTAGGTGATTTTGTTGATGGTATGTAATGTTTTGAAAACACTATTAAATTTTGAACATGCATTTGCTGTTTTGCAAACTGAAACACAGTTTTGTTGTTTGTGTCAACTATTCTTAAAATGTGCACTATTGTTCCTAGAAATGCATCCGAACAATCGAGAAAAACTGTAATTGGCATATATAGACAGAGCAGAACACAGTGTTACAATGGAAGAACAACAAGGAAATTAACTGGGTCAACAGCTGGTCACATATCCTTTGCATGCCATGTCTGTGACCCAACAATATCAAAATACCTTTGATATCTTATTTTCTGGTACTTTTACAAACAATACTATAACGTCTCTGCATTTGAATGGATCTCTATGGGAATTTTGGGGTGGGACTAGATTTACCTGTAAATTGTGCTGGGACAGTATGGAATACATGGTTGGTAAAATGAGCCTCAACCCATCACTCTGCTGCCAGATATGCAGTAGATATGGATGGATAAGGGTTGTTTCTCCTGACAAATTTTTCTATTGAACTCCTATTGAAATGGAAAAATAAGTCAGGAGAAGAAACCCTTCCATCCATATCTACTGTATTTCTGGCAGCAGAGTGATGGTTTAAGGCTTGTTTGATACGTCAGACCCTTGATGACTTAGAGCCATTTAGCCAACCATGTGTTCCATACTGTTCCAGTGTAATTTACAGCTAAATCTAGTTCCACCCCCCAATTCCCATAGAGATCCACGACATTCAGAACCGACCGTTTAAAAATTTTTGATTGATTTTTGATTGATTTGATTCTGAATAACTATTTTCTGAGAACTAACAACTGTTGCTAGCTTTTTTGCTGTTCGGTTTGTTTACTAACGCACACTTCAGGAAGTGAGTGGGACCGTTACGGGCACAATAACTTTTCAAACGGTAGGTTCCGGATTCGGCATAATCCGCGTTCTTTGCATTCGTTTATGTGCTAAAAGTGTGCTTTTGAGACCTATTTCTCCATGCATTGGGAGTGAATGGAGAGTTTTTTTTTTTTTTTAATTAGCAGTTTCACACTTCATTTTGTACATGCAAACCTTTAGAAAATTGGCCCCTAGGTGTTTTAAAGTGAATAAAAGTAGACGAGTGACTGTTTTGTTAGCTTACTGTAATGGCGCTGTAATGGCGACATTAGTCCAGCTGTCTCTCGTGTTCTTGTTTGTTAATTTGAATGTGTTTTGTTGTGTTTGGCTTTTGTCTTTGTTTTTTCATGTGCTGTGTGTCTGTAGTGGGATGGGAAAGCGGGCCGGAGATTTTTCAGGGCACTCCTCCTGCTCTTTTTGATAATATTGTCGAATTGTCTAGTCGATATAATTTTGTTTGTGGTCGTGACCATGGAGATGTTCGTTGGATCTGAAGACTGCAGCAACAAAGTTACCATCACTCTTCACCGGAGTTGAAGATGTCGCGACTGATCCGGGAGTGCAGGCAATCTTCAAAAGGCAACCAGGGAAGGAGAACATAATGCGGGGGAGGAGTGAGGAGACGACCGGGAAGATTGACGCAGTTCGGTGCTCCGTTTTGGCGGTGTAGGCTACAGAGACCGTGGCGCTGCGTGTCTGGAGGAGAGTCATGGAGGCGGAGTTTGTGTGTTGGACTGCTTGGTGACACTGTCTCGGGACAGCGGGGCTATTTTTAATCATGGCTGTATTGCACTTTAATTCACTTAATTGATGTAACGATTCTGTTTGATGTCTTTGATATGTTTGTTTGTGTGTTGTGGGTATGCCCCACTGTCTATGTCTTTTTTGTTGTTGCTGGGGCTACAAATGAAGTTTAATAGATAAAAACGTGATAAAATAGATAAAACGATAAAAACGTGTCAAATAAAGCCCTAAGTTCGTTAGCCATATTGTCCTTAGAATTATCTATGTACAGTCAAGCCGGAAAGTCTGCCCACCCCTTTCACCTTCTCCACGTTTTATTACATTACAGACATATTTTTTTGTCTCAAAATTCTACACAAAATAGCCCATAATGACAAAGTGAAAACATGTTTTTAGACATTTTTGCAAATGGATTAAAAATCGAAAACTGAAATCTCTCATTTACATAAGTATTCATACCCTTCAAATGCAGAGAGCTTATAGTATCGCTTGTAACAGTACAGATGAACCTCGATCCAACGGACACCGATGCAACGGATTCCGGATCCAACGGACACAATCCGCTAGTGAATATCTGGTCCGAACGTTTAAAACTCCCGGGTGAAGCGAACCGAGACCGCTACTTGAGTAAGCGTCCGCGAACCGAGACCGCTACTTGAGTAAGCGTCCGCGAACCGAGACCGCTACTTGAGTAAGCGTCCGCTTGGCGGCGCGCACGTGTTGTTTACAAGCGTACAAGCGTCGGTTTGCCTGGTTGTTGTGCGCTACATATCTCTTGTTATAGTGATTTCGTCGCTGCAACGGACAAACGGCTTTAACGGACAACTGCTCCCCCCTATTAGTCCGTTGGATCGAGGTTCATCTGTACCTGGAAATACGATATTGAGTCTTTTGATGTTGATGGGTCACAGACTTCAGGAGGTAACAGCATGCAAAGGATATGCGACCAAATATTAAATATGATACTTTAAAAATATGTTAAAGCAAAGGGTATGAATACTTATGTAAATGAGAGATTTCAGTTTTCGATTTTTAATACATTTGCAAAAATTTCTAAAAACATGTTTTCACTTTGTCATTATGGGCTATTTTGTGTAGAATTTTGAGACAAAAAAATGAACTCAATCTATTGTAGAATATGTCTGTAATGTAATAAAACGTGGAGAAGGTGAAAGGGGTGGGCAGACTTTCCGGCTTGACTGTATGTATTGAAATCATCGGTTATGACCAAAGCAAATACGCAAAATAAATAAATAAAGCGCCTATTGCACCACCTTTCCTTTGAGTTCAAGAGAAAAATTACATTGAAGTAAGGGGGGGGGCTGATTCAATGGGAACAGTTGTGCTGTTGCTGTTATCCAACCAGGATTCAGTTAGAAGCATACAATCCAATTGGTTTGTAGAAATAAGCTAATTAACTAGAAATTATTTGTTGAGACCTGATATTAAGAAAAGCTAACTTCATAGTGCTAGTGGTAGGCTCTTGGGCAGTCTGATGTTGAAGTGGGATAGCTAAAAGGTTGGAAAATGTACCATAAGAGTAGAGTGTGCCCCGTTAATTTGGTTTCTAATCAAAACAGGGATAGGAAATATTTCAGGCACATTCAGGTGATAAACAAAAAACAGCCAGTGAGTGGCAGTTCTGTAGACAAAAACACATTGTTAATGAGACAGGTCAGAGGAGAATGGCCAGACTAGTTCACAAATGCTCAAATAACAGCTATTTACAAAAGTAGTGTGCAGAAGTCAAACCTTGAAGGGGATGGGCTACAGCAGCGTAAGACCATGCCGAGTGGTGGTGTAATAGCGTGGGGAATGTTTTCCTGGCACACATTAGGCCCCTTAATACCAACTGAGCCTCATTTGAACACCACAGCATACCTAAGCATTGTTGCTGATCATGTGCGTCCCTTTATGGCCACAGGCTTCCTTTTTTAAAATGGATACTTCCAGCAGGATAATGCGCCATATCACAAAGCAATTTTAGTCTCCACATCATTGAACTAAATAATGACTCATCTCTGCCTCCATTTGCTTGATCTGCTCAGTGATGACAGCTTTGTGCTTTCTCCCTTCCAGGTTTATTCAGCTCACATATTTCTAGCAGCAGTAGCAACGAGGGATGGAAAGTCACAGCTTGTTTGTGAGTGGAGATGTTAAAACAGGTTACTGGTGATTCAGATTGAAATCAATCATGGTGCATTGGAGAGGATTGATTTTTTTCATATGAGTCAGTTTCACAGCTAACAGAGTTCCACCAATACAATGGATGAGTGGAATTAGAGTTAAAATATAAGGACCTCCTAGATAAAGTGCAGGAAGCACAAAATATGTAAGTGATACTCTGGGTAAAAAAATAAATAGAACTTAAGAGGGTTTAGAGTATGAAGTCCTTTACCTGTATACAAGAATGTGTTTGTGTGTCCACCGATGACCACATCAACCCCGCGCACCTTCTTTGCAATCTCTTTATCAACCGTAAAGCCGGAGTGACCAAGAGCAATGATTTTATTGATGCCAAGGGTGGCCAGCTTGTTCACTTGGAACTGCAGGGCACTGACTTCATCTTCAAACATCAAGTGTGGACCTATACAGAAAGAGAGAGAGGCACAGAGAGAAAGAGAGGCAGAGAGCGAGAGAGAGATATTAGTACCAAGAGAGTTTGCAGATAAAGAGAAATATTAGCACATATATATATATGTATATGTATATATGTATATGTATATATATATGTATGTATATGTATATATATATATATGTATATATATGTATATATATATATATGTGTATATATATATATATATATATATAAATATATATAAATATATATATATATATATATATATATATATATATAAATATAAACACAGTATACACCAATCAGCCACAACATTAAAACCACTGACAGGTGAAACGAATAACATTGATTATCTCGTTGTTATTTTGGTTCTGTACTCTAGCCGTTTCAGTTTGAAAGAATACGATGACAATGAGGTTGAAGTGCAGACTGTCAGCTTTAATTTGAGGGTATTTTCATCCATATCAGATGAACCGTTTAGAAACTATAGATCCTTTTGTACATAGTCGTGTCCCCCCCCCATTTTGGGCATCAAAAAATATTGGACAATTTAACATAATGTAGAATAAAGTAATCAATTCATGGATCTCTATGAGAATTGGGGGGTGGGACTAGATTTAGCTGTAAATTACACTGGAACAGTATGGAACACATGGTTGGCTAAATGACTCAAAGTCAACAAGGGTCTGACGTATCAAACAAGCCTTAAACCATCACTCTGCTGCCAGAAATACAGTAGATATGTATGGATAACTTGAAGGGTTTTTTCTTCTGACTTATTTTTCCATACAGGTCTATAGGAAAATTTATCAGGAGAAACAATTTCACCTTAACCCCTTTGCGTAGATGCATAGTGATGCATAGTGACATTTTGCTCAACTGAGACATTCATTGCTCCTGCAGCCAAACTATTAGTGGAAATCACAAACTCTACATTAGTACATTATAACCTTAGCAATGTCTTATTTTGTGCTTTGAAATATGAATTACAGGCCAGCGTAACGGCAGTTTTCGTTTTAATGGTCTGGTATTACGCAAGCTCTATTAAAAAATGCATTGGGGAGGGGAGTATTTTCTTTCCCGATATGTAAGTATTTTTGCATCTAAAATGCTGTTGGTCTCGCTGGCTACATACAGTATGTACATTCGTGTTTCCACTCGAGCACTGTCTTTCCAATATGTTTGATGGGCCTATTGTTATTTTCGCATTTTCGCATACTGTAGTGAAAATCGTAAATTTAATTTTTTATGTAGGCTACCAATGTTCATTGAAGATAGAACATTTGGCAGCACTTTGCAGATGGTGGAATACTATTTTATTTTCATGTTATCGTACATTATATAGGCTATGGCGTATATACTTTTCACTTACGGCATGGCAAATGCTCTTTCCAATTTGCTGTGCACTGATACGTGGTAGATTGAAGTGATCCATCCATATATCCTGCATAGCTGGTAGCAGAGTGATGGTTTGAGACTTGTTTGATACCTCAGACCCTTGATGACTTACAGCCATTTTACCAACCATGTATTCCATACTGTTACAGCATAATTTACAGCTAAATCTAGTCCCACCCCCCAATTCCCATAGAGATCCATTCAAATGCAGAGACATTATAGTATCACTTGTAAGAGAGTTTTTTTTTAATGTTGTTGGGTCACAGACATCAGGTGGTCATGCCATGCAATGCATATCTAACCAAATATAAAATATGATAACTTTATTTAAGTTTATGTTAATTTGTCCAATTACTTTTCGTCCACTAAAATGAGGGGGGGGGGGGGGGGCTGTGTATAAAAAGGGCTACAATAGCTGCACGGTTCACCCGATATGGATGTAAAAACCCTCAAATGAAAGTCTGCACATTAACCACATAGTCACTGTTACATTTCAAATCCAATGTTCTGGACTACAGAGCCAAAACAACAAAAATTGTGTCACTGCCCAAATACTTTCCGTCCCCTATACACTAGGGTTCAAAAGTTTGGAGTCAGAGACATTTTTATGTTTTTGAAAAAAATGTATACTTTTATTCACCAAGGTAGCATTAAAACCATGTGTTCCATACTATTCCTGTGTAATTTACAACTTAATCTAGTCCCACCCCCCAAGTATCGCTTGTAAGAGTACCTGAAAATAAGATGCCAAGAGTCTTTTGATGTTGTTGGGTCAAAGACATCAGGAAGTCATGGCATGCAAAGGATATACAACCAAATATTAAATATCATGACTTTATTTAAATTACGTTTGGTGCCCTAAAATGGGGGTATAGAATGAAATAGAAATAGTGGTTTGTAATATTATCAATTTCTTGACTGTATTTTCTGAGAAATTTAATCCTACCTTGGTGAATAAAATTATCAATTTCTTTCAAAAACATAAAAATGTGGCAGTGATTCCTAACTTTTGAACGCTAGTGTACAGACAAGCCGGAAAGTCTGAACACCCCTTTCACCTTCTCCACGTTTTATTACATTAGACATATTTCTACAATAGATTGACTTCATTTTTTGTCTCAAAATTCTACACAAAATAGCCCATAATGACAAAATTAAACATGTTTTTAGAAATTTTTGCAAATGTATTAAAAATCGAAAACTGAAATATTTAATTTACATAAGTATTCATACCCTTTGCTTTAACATATTTTTAAAGTACCATATTTAATATTTGGTCGCATATCCTTTGCATGCTGTTACTTCCTGAAGTCTGTGACCAATCAACATCAAAAGACTCTCGATATCTTATTTCCAGGTACTGTTACAAGCGATACTATAAGCTCTCTGCATTTGAATGGATCTCTATGGGAATTGGGGGGTGAGACTAGATTCAAACCATCACTCTGTTGCCAGATATGGAGTAGATGTGGATAGATCACTGCAAGGGTTATTTCTCCTGACTCATTTTCTTATAGAACTCTATGGGGAAAAAAGTCAGGAGAAACAACCCGTAAAGGGATCCATCCACATCTACTCCATATCTGGCCGCAGAGTGATGGTTTAGGGCTCGTTTGATACCTTAGACCCTTGATGACGTACAGCCATTTCGCCAGTCATGTTTTTCATACTGTACCAGCGTAATTTACAGCTGAATCTAGTCCCACCCCCCAATTCCCATAGAGATCCATTCAAATGCAGAGACATTATATTATCACTTGTAAGAGTACCAGAAAATAAGATATCAAGAGTCTTTTGATGCTGTTGGGTCACAGACATCAGGCATGCAAAGGATATGCGACCAAATATTTAAAATGATTACTTTATTGTATATATAAATGCAGGGGTGCCAATAATTGATGAGGGATTTTTTTTCTCATAATAAATTTACTTCAATTAAAGGTTGGATTTTTTCAGTGTGACAGTAAGCTAATTCACCAAACGGTGAATTTTTTTATAACCCTTTTTACTCATCTTTACCAGGGGAGCAAATAATAGTGGAGGTCACTGTGTGTATATATATATATATATATACACAGTATATGTCAAAGTATGCTTTGACTGCACGCAGTTTCTTGATTTCCTGATTTGGATTAATGTGAATGCGCAGACTGGGAACCCCAAATTCAGGAGTGGCTAACCTACATCCTTGAGATCCATAGTGTCTGTGTAATGGAATTTAGTGGCGGATAATCAAACGCGAAAGTAGGGGGATCAGAAAAAGTCGCTCACGCAGTGAGGACCAATAAAGGGAGTAACACAATAATAAATGCAAAGAAAGAAAATACAGTAAACTACTTCCTTGTGGCTAAACAGCCAAACGAAAATCAACCCACTAAAATAGGGCGAACTCGAATAACGAGTGAAACACAAACTAAATCTCCCAAGCTCAATACTGGAGCCAAAACGGGAAACTTAGCAAAGAAAAGAACACCTTCGGCACATAAGTTCGGACGGCCGAAAAGATGTAAAACCAAAACAAAACAAACAAAAAAAAAACTGTCTCAGAGAGAACAGCAAAGAATAAAATAAATAGCACAGAACGCTAACAGGAGGAATAATAACTATACCTGAAATAAAAGCTAATAGCACATCACTTGTGAACATAAACAGCGTTTAATATCACAAGGTCGCTAGTACCTGGCTATACCTGGCTCAATGCAATGTTGAATGACAAAGAAGCACCGGGGAAGCGGAAGTGAGGAACTTAAATACCCTGCAGGTAGAAGCACAGGTAAAAATAATGAGGGAAAGAAAACCCCGGAATGGAACGTGGAACAAATCCAATAGATTCTCAATTGGGAAACCAGGACGAGAACCGCAACGGAAAAGAAAATAAAAACCCACGAACCATGACAGTCTGCTAGTCTTTCGCTCCCAATTCAGACCAAAGAAACCACGTAAGGTGAGTTATCTGCAAACAACCACTCTACTTTATTTAGCTGATCAATTAAGTGTTCAGTAGTAACAAAAACATGCAGACTCTGTGAACTGGGTTGAGGGCTGGGTTGGTTATATGACAGCAGTTGTCAGCCACTTCCCAGGTGAATCTATTGCCCAAAAAGTTAGCGATTACAAACCTCCTCCCCTTTATTTATGGGTTCACATTTCAACCTGTGGTTGACCTGACAAAGACCAGTTGATATGAATCCAAATAAGACATTATATGAATCCTTTCAAATAAGTTGAAATTCTATATTGGTCATTTCATAGACAACAAAAAGCAAACTACTACAGTGCATGGGTACCTGCACATAGCATCACCAAGCACCCAATTACAATGGTGTCATACAATGATTCCTTAAAGATAATAGTAATGTCTCTTAATTGAAGTTACATCAGTGGATAATTTGTGGTTCCGTTTAAACTACCTGATTGCAGTATTCACTGACTGCACTGGGGCATTGTATTTAAAAAGCAAAAGCAAACTCTACTGGCCCACCATGACTGGTTCAGTAAGTAACCTGTTTTCCCTATTAAGTCTCTTGTTCAAAAACATTAACCAAGCCCAGTCACACTTAGCTTCAGCGATGCAACACAAGAAGGTTATAGGGTGGTATATCTGCTGTCGAAATGAAAACCTTGGCAAAGCAATTTTTCTATTTGCACCATGGGACTGGAATAATTTAAAGAATCTGCTAAATTTATATACCATTGTATCCCTGGGTGTTTTAAGGCTATTGTACAACGCACAGTTTCTAAATAATCTTTTTTCATATATATTTTTTTAGTTAACCTTCCATTGCTACAGTATTTTAATGAAAACCTTATCTGTTTTTCTGCCATCTTGGCCAGGTCTCTCTGGTTCTACGGAGGAGGTGGGATGTCCCGTGTGCATATGTAAAGCTAACCAGTAAACTAGTGAACCATCAATTAACAAAAAGTCAACAAAGCAATCAAACAACCACAGAAAGCGTTTTTACCTGGCACTGACAAATCTGGTGTTTCTTTTGATGTGTAGCCCACCACGGCCACTCTGTCAGAGCCGAGGTTAAATATTTTATAGGGAAAGAACTTGCGACTCAGTTCTGGCACCACAGTTTGATCTGGCTTGATGTTAGCACTGAGAACTGTGAAGTTGACCTGTTGGAGAAAGGGCTTCAACAATCCCTCCACTCCATTGTCAAATTCATGGTTTCCAAATGCCTAAAATCAAGAAAATAAATATAAAAAATAAATAAAATTAAAAACAGCAAATACCACCACATTGCGGCGCAGAGTGGGATTATAGAGTCAGCCAGCTAACATTTGGAAAAATGTATGTAAAGCAGGTCTTGGGCTTTGTGAAATGCCGACCACCACCCCCAATTCTGCGCTGTACCTCCAGGTACTCCGGTTTCCTCCCACAGCCCAAAGACTGCCAGGTTAGGCTAATTGGAGACTAAATTGCCGACAGGTATGAGTTAGTGAATGGTGTGTATGCCCTGCGATGGATTGGCAACCTGTCCAGGCCTGCAATTCGCCCAATGTAGCCCCCCTGCACACCTGACCAGGAATAAGTGGGTTAGATAATGGCTGTATGTGTAAAATGCTCTGGATAAGAGCCTATATGGTTCGGAGCATATGCAAACCAAAGTGGCATACAAAAAGGCGTGACAATGAGACTTTAAAAGATACATAGCAAATCAAAGCCCTGTGATTTATAGTGAAAGAGGCTTGTGCATTGAAGCTAGATATGTGGAAAAACCTCGATTCTCAGCTCTGTGTGGCCTTTAGGGGGGTGTGGCTTCCATAGCACACTATCCGTTATTCCTTTACAATTTGAAAACTGCCAGACCCTACCAACTAATCCTCACATTGTGCTAAAACTGCGCAACATTTTTCCCTGGGAGGCGTATTTCTCAAAAATTTTCGGCCACATTAGGTGGGACCTTGGGGCAATCTGTCCCAAAATCAGTCATCGGTCATACCATAATATCATAATAAAATGATCACTTGGGAGCATAATAGCAGTGTGCTGGTGTTTCTTTCTTACTTTGCATTATTCTTTGTAACCAGCACTTGTGCTGAATCTTGGATGTGCGTATGCCTATATTATAATAAAATAAGTCTCCCAATAGCCTATAAAAGGTTTTCTCATGGGTGTGACAGAGATTAGATTTAGAACCGTGATGTTGTAAAATCAAAAGGTAGGCCTCTAGGCCATTGCAGCTGTACCCTTGAGCACTTTATAGCTGTGTACATGGACTATAAATGAGCAAACAAATGGTTACATCATGAAATGTGCTGTCCTACCCTTGAGCAATATATAACTGTATTGCTGCAACATATTTGCATAGGTCCTTCCTTACTCGGGTACCCTTAAGGAAACAAGCTGCAAATATTATACGATTTAAGTACTTAGATTTAATTTGTATCTGCCTATTCATCAAAATTCCCCCTGGATCCTGTGTTTTTCCGTCTCAAATGAACAACAATGTGTATCCATTTTGAAACTACTTCATCTTCACAGCAGTCTTTAGACATTTATTTTTCCAAACAGTGATTTTGAAGGACTGATAAGCTACCATATTGTAATATAACGGCTCGCAGTCTGTCTCTCTTTAGCCTATCTGTCCCAACTTGAGTTGAGATAACTACCTCTATGGTTAACATTGAGGAACACACCTATGCATGCGTTGCAATTTCCCACAATTCTCCACGTTAAATTGGGTGACTGCGCGGGGTAAATCTTATACAAGAAGCACAGTAGTACCACACGGATTCAGAACGGTATTGATAGCCTACATCCCTTTATATAAATTTTCACGACAAATCATAAATTAACATTTCAATAATTTGTAATTACAAATTTCTTCGAAACACTTACCATCGCATCATACCCGAGTTTGTTCATAAAATACGCCGCTTCAGCACCCTTGTAGTGATTGAACCAGACAGTTCCCTGAAATTGGTCGCCTGCATCAAGCAGCAACACGTTCTTCTCCATGCTCATAATTTCTCTTATTTTCGTAAACCTCCTCGCAACTCCCGCGAAGCACACTCCTGTTGCACATTTCCCTGAATCTACGCTAGTCTCCTCTATTCGTGCGTGAACATCATTGGTGTGGAGCAGTGTGAGCTCTAATCCCGACACACACAAATAACTACTATGGAGGAAAAGCAAAACCCAAAACTGTAGCGGTTTAATAAATCTCTCCATTTTGCTTTACCTGACCTACTTCACTTGGCAGAGTTCAAAAGGCCAACAACAGCACGCTGAACAAGCGTGATCTCCAAAGGCGTGGTGTCAATGAATGTCTGCAGAAAGTTTGGAACGTCGATGAAATGGCAGATTCTAAAGGTGCTCGCGTTGCCCAGCGAAAAATTATTATTATTAATAATAATAACTTTATTTATATAGCGCATATCATGCATACAGCTCAAACTGCTTTAAAATAAAATAGATAAGTAAGAAAAAGACTAAACATAGCATTAATATCAATTTATGTAAAAAGTTATTTAAAACATTTAATTGTAGATGATCATTGATGTTACTCTTGTCAGGGATGTTTTTTGTGTGTTATTATAATACTCATTTGTAAAATGTTTTGTAAGAGATATAAAACCAATTCACTGAAATCCCTTGTTGAACAATCAAGGCAAAATATATATAGATATGATACTGATGTGGGAATACGATAAGGAAGATTTTTTTTCAAGCAGTGAGAATTGAAATTAAGCTGCAGTATTACAACAATGTCGCCAGGTGGCAGAAAATGTCTGCTTAAAGAGTTTCTATTCCTGACAAGCATAGGGAAAAATCTCTTACAAAACATTTAGAATTTCTTAAATGAATGGCTAAAATATCACGTAAGTTTTACACCGGAGAGTACAGTCGATGTGGGGCGGCATGGCTGTGCAGTGGATTGCAGTCACCTCACAGCAAGAAGGTACCAAGTTTAAATCCTGGCTGAGGGCCTTTCTGTGTGGAGTTTGTCACAAATAACATTCCTGACTAGAGTAAAAATTTATAATCATCTACAATTACTGCCAAACTCACAGAAAGCTTGATCAAGGTATCACAATGGCTTAAGACATCCCATCTAACATTAAATTTAAAAAAAATCGGCTTCTCAATTAGAAAGCTTCCATCTACAGAGACCTTCAAAGTAACCATCAAAGGTCATGAACTGGTGGAGGTACAGGATTTTAAGTATTTAGGAATTATTTTAGATTCTCAGTTACATTTTAATAAACACATTAGAAAAATAGGCAGAACTGTCAGGGTGAATCTACACATTTTCAGACAAATCAGACATTGTTTACCATTCAATTCAGCCTTCATATTCATGCATGCCATTATCTTTTCTCATTTATCATACTGTATAACCTCCTGATCCCAGGCATCAGCCTCCACCATAAAACCTCTCACATCTCTTTATAACCGAGCTATCAAAGTCCAAGAAACCACTGAGACATCATCCCTGCAATATTCGAAAGCAACATAATCTTCTCAGTTATGACAATTTTATAAATTATTATACTCTTAGACCAGTGTTAATTGCCGTTTCGCCGTGAGAGTGATAGAGACCGTAAGAGAGAGAGACAGACAGATATGATAGTGTATTTTAATATATGTGAAGTATTCCAAAGTTTTAGGAAAGTAGGGCTGACTATAGCCAACACGCAGCAGTAGGCTGGCTGTAACACCAAGGGGCCATGCAGCTTTTGGCTCTCAATCTCAGCACCGGATATAATGTCGCCCTCTGCTGATATCTATGATTTGCGCTCAAAAAGCCGGTTTTCCCATTGGGCTCCATTCATTTTTGACAGCAAATTAAAAATATAAATTTTTAAATTAATATAATGATGTTAACTCTGTGCATTATATTTCTTTAAAAAATCACATTTTTCCGAAGTCATTTTTTGCTTCTTACCACACAGACAAAGATTTTTTTGTATTATTTATTTTGGCCTAACCGTGCCTTTCTCGTTGTACATGTGACTTGACTGGGCCTATCTGCGCCTTCCTCATTGTACATGTGACTTGACTGGATACAACTGCACATGTGAGATGAGCGCAAAATTAAAACTTCCTGGTTCGGATTTGCTCCCCGTTGGTTTCTATTGGCATCGCTGTCTCTACATTATATATACTCTAAGTATAACACACACGTGCAGCCAGCTAATGCAATGCTGCAGATGTTTTGCAGATTCACAGCTATAACAACTAGGCTAGATGCAACATGTAATCAATCTATTTAAAATCAAATCTCCCAGACGGAGACTCTCGCCACTATCCTGAACTCACTGAGTAAGCTAGGCTAGCGAATATTATATCCTAAGCAATGCGTAACAGTTACAGTTATCAAGAAGAGACAGCATAGATTGATCAAAGAAACTGATCTCTCTCTCGCTGAGTCTCCATATTTTATATGGCCAAACCAACCAATCAGATAATAGAGAAATATATTATTTCCATGCGGCATTTTTATGATTGGCCGAATCGTCTGTAGCTCTAATAGCCTAGTGACAGCGTCGAATTCATATTGTCTGATTTTATTTTTTCTGGATTTGGCTTTGGGGGGGCAGGCAGAGCATTTGGGGGATTTGTTGACTCATAAAGGAAATTTAAATTCAATCATCCAATTAGCATTTTCATCTCTAAGTATACACATTCTATGACATTTAAAATAAATAAAAAAATACATTTGCTTTTTCATTTTCAAAAAATACCCTGCGAAAACACAATTGACAAATGAATGTGTTGTTTTGTCTTTCTTAATTACTTTAGTCCCCACCCCCCAATTCCCATAGAGATCCATTCAAATGCAGAGAGGTTATAGTATCGCCTGTAAGAGTACCTGAAAATGAGACATCAAGAGTTGTTTGATGTTGCTGGGTCACATATCAGAAAGTCATGGCATGCAAAGGATATGCAACCAAATATTAAATATATGACTTTATTAAAATGTATGTTAATTACTGCCCTAAAATGGGGAGGACTACGTGTAAAAATGGCTACAATTGCTAAAGTGGAAATAGAATGAAATAGTCACGGGAATCTCGAATAAACACAGGCTTAGTAAGGCATAGGCACTAAGAATATCGATCAACGTTCTGACCAAGAACAAGTGAAACTGAAGAGTATATATAGGTAGGGAACACTCAACTCAAGAGAAATCAGGTGCGAGTGGGAGGAGTAACAGGGAAGACTCACAGGTGCAGACAATGATACAATGAGGGGAATAATGATAGAATAATTAGGGAACATGGAAGACTCTGACTGTACTAAGCATGCAAACGAATAGACAAGACATGACAGGGAATGTTAAAGACACATGCACACATTAAGAGTCAGTGGATAGCGGAAGTGAGATATCAGTTAGTAAAGAGGAAGCGTAAAGTAGATAACTGAAAGATAGAATTGCAGGAAACGAGTGACAGCTAAAGCAAGGAAGCGTTAGTAATTAGTGGGTTAGTAAAAGACCTAAACTAAGCTGTTAGTAGTTGTTAGTGTTAGTAATATAAACAATAAGTGGGACCACTAGTTTAGTCAGGGGAAATACAGAGAGGACCGAAAACACCCGAAGGCTCCCGAAAAGTGAGACGAAGACCAGGGACTGACATAAATGCAAATGCGTGAACATAAACTGGAATATGGAATGTAAATGTAATAACGTAAACACACACAAAAGTAACTACACTAATAATAATAAACACGAGTACAGAATAATACACAAATACAATAATTAACAATAATAATGAAAAATAATAAACAACAAGGAACAGAAATAACAAATACAAACAGACAAAACTCAGAGTCCTAACATTATCAATGTCTTTACTGTATTTTTTGAACAATTTAATTTAAATTGTGGAGTACAGAAATAAAAAATAAAATAAAAAGTTTTTTTGCATACATTACAGCCTCTATTATTTGTCCACAAAGGTCTCATTCTAAGGGACTTTTCTAGGAGCATAAAACCAATTCACTGAAATCCCTTGTTGAGCATTCAAGGCAAAACACATGTTGATATGATACTGATATGGGTATACGATAAGGAAGCTTTTCCAAGCAGTGAGAACTGAAATTAGCCTGCAGAATCACAACAAAGTCACCAGGCGGCAGAAGATGTCTGTGAAAAGAGTTTCAATTCCTGACAAGAATAGGGACGAATCTAGTTTTCTGTTCAGCGAAAAAAGTCATAAGGAATATGACTCAGTATCTTAGAATGAAACCTGAGACGTTTTGTATATGCCTTCGTGTATGAAAATATAATATACAGTGTCCTTTGGAACAAAGACATATTTTTTCTTGATTTGGCTCCGTACTCCACAATTTTAGATATGTAATCAAGCAATTCACATTTAACAACGGTTATTTTTATACAGTTTGGTTCCACCATGTATAAATTACAGTACTTTTTATATATAGCCCCCCCCACTTCAGGCACCATAATGTTTGGGACAAATAGCTTCACATGTGTTTCTGATTAGGTACGTGTGTTCAATTACTTCCTTAGTGCAGGTTTAAGAGAGCTTTCAGGACTGGGGTTGTGTCTGAATCAGAGCCCTATCTACTGCGTCCTGTCAATGTACAATGTACCGGTAGATGTGTGCTGTTTAACGTGCCCTGTTTAGCATGGAATGTGCAGTCACCAAAAAAATATCCTCCATACTATTTTCCAACCGTAATGTGGACATGTACGTCATTTTTTTAAAACAAAGCTGCGCGTCATATTTATGCAACCAAAATGTTCGCATACTTCTTGAAAAGTGTGCTCCCGAATATACTCAGTGAAAGAGTATATCATATGAGGGGTTTTAAGTTTACTACATTTACAGAGAATCTCGCTTACTTAACAACTTTCTCATCCTGTCTACTCAACAAGCCTACTTAATAGTATGGAAGGGTGCTGATTCAGACACAGCCCTAATCTTGATTGTAGGCTTTTGCCTTTGGAGTCTGTTATTGGCATTTGTCATCATGAAGTTGTGCCAATGAAAGTCAAGGAAACCATTATAAGGCAGATAAATAATTTAAAAAAACAGTCAGAGACATAGGCCAAACCATAGGCTTACCAAGAATGCCAAAATTAACATCTCTTGACATGCCAAAATTCAAACTAAGCAAATATAGTGTGCATTAAAGATGTGTGCATGAATTCCATTTCAACATCTATAAACATTCAGCTAATCATCTATAGACTATCACTAATGGTTTGTTGACACTTAAATAGACCATGTAGCTATACCAAGGCTACTTGAAACAGAAATAATTCAATACACACAATTTAACAAAATAGTTGTAGCATTTTTTTCTTTGTGCAGTTTACTGGGAAATAATCAACACCCTCTCAACCAGAATCAGAATCAAGTATTTAACCAAACTATGGGGTAACTGTAAACATTCTACTGATTATCCAAAGATAACTTCAATCTATTATTGAAATTATAACTGTTTGTTGACATGCAATAGCTAATAAGTAATAACATATTAATAGCATAAAGAAATATACATCTATAGATGTGAAGCTGACCATCTGTTTCAGTGTTTGTGAAACATTGTTGAACACTCAGAGATTGTTTCTATCATGCATCTCACACTCAGATGAACATCTACAGATATGAATTTGGACTATCCAAATAATGTGAAAGACAGCTGAATTAAGCAAATGATCATCAGACTGTTTATTTCACAATAAGTCACACCAAGACAGTCAGGTCATCAACAAAAAAACCTGTAACTGCTACACTGTGTAGATTCAATCCAAAGCAAAACAGGACCCCTGGAAAACGCAGTCATGCTGAGTGATTCTCAGCCGTTTTTTTAACGTTTGTATGTACGTACATGTATACACATGTGTACAGTATAAACTTGTTAACAAAGCTCCAAAACTAGCAGCCCTCTAACATCTTCCCCCACAAAAAAAGGGACAGATCTCAGCAGAGTTCACCATTATACTTATTTATTCCAAAAGGAAGGAGATCCCCACTCGTTTTCATTTTAATAATTGTCTTCCCTATCTCCCCAGTAATCTTTTGTGTACACAACTGTGCAAGTTCTGTGGAAAGTGTTTGTCTATCAAAAGGGATTGAAGGGTGGAAGGCTCAGCTATGTAAAGTTCTGCGATGGGGGCGTTCTTGCTTTTTTTATTCTTTCACTTCTTCTTGCTCCTCTTAGTTGATTCCTCGCAGGAGTCTTCCTCACTAGAAGAGGAGGAATCAGTGGAGTCGGATGATTTATCATCAGGCTGCATGGGGATAGGCTCCTCCTCTTCATTCATGACCTCTGGTTTATGTGACTCTGACAGAAACACAAAAATATGAGTATTAATTAGAGAGGAAGAAAAGCAAGACGAATACAAGAACATTACGTTATTGTTCACCACCTTAAACTGCCATATTGAGACGGGTGTGTGCGGGTTGGACCCGTAATGCACGACTTAGCCCCATCACGTAGCCAATCCGTCGCTCGTCAGTCGGATATGTCAAAGGCTGTTGTCGGAAGACAAAGTCGCATTGTAGTAGGAACGCCTTGCATCTCCCTGGCTCACCATCAAACCTCTCCGGGGGGGCTGTTGTGGCTCCCGGAATTGCCAGGCTCCCATGGGGTTGGAGGTTGGGATAGCAGGCGGTTTAGCAGGTTGCTCTGGAGTGCATGGTTGAACTGCAATGGCGAGTCTCCTCATCTCAGCGCACAACTCTTTAATCTCCTCCCGGAGCTCAGAAATCCCCTGGGCGTGCTGCTGCACGATGAGGCCTTGTTGTTGCAGGGCGTGGAACATGGCAGTTGAGTCAGCAGGGTCCATCTTGGCGAAATTGTTCTGAGACGGGTGTGTGCGGGTTGGACCCGTAATGCACGACTCAGAACACAAACTTGATAATATATACCTGCAAGGGCTTTATTATGGGGAAATCCAAAAACGTAGTCACACAAGCAAAGTCCAAAAACCAATAAATCCAGCCAGACCAAAGATACAGTACCGAGGGAGAAGGCAGTCTCGAAGTCAGTATCCATGCAAGAGTTCATTAACCAGAGTAGCTGTCAGCGGACCAGAA
The DNA here is from genome assembly GCA_022702515.1 of Ilyophis sp. 1 JC-2022. Classification (NCBI taxonomy): domain Eukaryota; kingdom Metazoa; phylum Chordata; class Actinopteri; order Anguilliformes; family Synaphobranchidae; genus Ilyophis; species Ilyophis sp. 1 JC-2022. Next base: position 20,045,907 of record CM040406.1, on the reverse strand, counting down.
GTACAAAACAGGGAAAAAGCAAAGTTCGTAGTCGTGGGGCGTAGCAGGAGTCAGACCGAAGTCCTATCCGCGGGGCAGAGGTACAAACAGACAGCAGGCAAAACTCGTGGTCAAAAACAGGCAGTGGAAACAATAGGCAGGCAGTAACGATGGTCAATAAACAGGCTAGATCAATAACGGTGGTCAAAACAATGGAAAAACGCTCAAGAGTGACAACAGTAAACTAAGGCAACAATTTCGCAATGAACAGACATGAACACTGAGCTTAAATGCAGGTGTAGACAGGTGCAAACATTTAGCTTGAGAGCAGCAGGAAATTCACAACAGCTTGAGAAAATGACACGTAACGAGGCAATTAGTAAATTGTTAGTAGTTAACCTATCCTGACCTAGCGTTAGTAAATTAGTAATCAACATGCACGAGAAACGTAAGGTAAACATGAACACATGGTTAAATAGTTAGTATTACCCAATCCTGATCTAATGTTAGTATATTAGTAACTAGACAAGGGAGAATGAAACAATTAGGGAAGCGTGAGTGACAGCAAGAGAAGAAACAGCATGAACGCAAGGCTGCGGAAAAACATGGAAATATGTATGCAAACAATGAACTGCATCGTAACATAAACAGAAAAGAAACTGTGACAAACACTAAACATGAAACGTGGCATAAACATGACATAAACGTAACACATATATTCATATAATAAAACACAAAGGTGTTAATCAAACATGAAGGTAGGGGGATCAGAACAAGTTACTAACACAGTGAGGACCAATAAAGGGAGTAACACATTAATAAATGCAAAGAAAGAAAAGACAGGAAACGACTTCCTTGTGGCTAAACAGCCAAATGAAAATCAACCCACTAAAATAGGGCGAACTTGAATAAGGAGCGAAACACAAACTAAATCTCCCGAGCTCAATACTGGAGCCAAAATGGGAAACTTAGCAAAAAAAAGAACACCTTCGGCACATAAGTTCGGACGGCCGAAAGGATGTAAAACCAATACAAAACAACAAAGAAAAACTGTCTCAGACAGAACAGCAAAGAACAAAATAAATAGCACAGAACGCTAACAGGAGGAATAATTCCTATACCTGAAAATAAGCTAATAGCAAGTCCCTTGTGAACATAAACAGCGTTTAATATCATGAGGTCGCTAGTACCTGGCAATACCAGGCTCAATGCAATGTCGAATGACAAAAAAGCACCAGGGAAGCGGAAGTGAGAAACTTAAATACCCCGCAGGTAGAAACACAGGTGAAAAGAATATGAGTGAGGGAAATCAAACCCCGGAACAGAACGTGGAAAAAACTCCACTAGATTCTCAATCCGGAAACCAGGACGAGAACCACAACAGAAAAGAAAACAAAAACCCACGAACCATGACAGGCAGTGGTTTATATCTTTTATACCATGGCTACAGCTAAAAGGCATGAATAAATAAAAATAAAATGTATTTTAAAAATCAATCAAGTACAAAACTAAAACCATTACGTACACATGCACTACTTAGCTAAATATATTTCATCTGATAAAGGTAGATGGCACTAGAGTTTGGATTCTATAGAGTTGTCCCACCGTTAGATAATGTTGTTCATTTTACTATTATTTAGTAAATTCATGTAACTTGCCAATTAGCAAGCTATCAAAAACATGTGAAAAGACATTTAACAATGAAAAACGGCAGGGCTGTAGCCGGACCTCTGGAAGGGGCGGTGGTCTCCAGCTGCAAGGGACCCTCTGAACAGGGCACTGGAGCTGCAGCCCCTGGCAGCGCTTCGGTCGTTAGGTTTCCTGCACCTTACACACCGCATCTCTGGCCAGTCCTCTTCATCGTCCGATCCTTTGTCCGCATACTAAACATGCCCCAGACAGGGGCCCAGCTCCTTTGGGGCCCATTTGTTCACCACTGGGGCTGGAACAAGCCTCCGGCAGGGCACAGTCACCATGGGGTTGAGCGTTCCTACAGAACTCACACCTCAGCTCTGGCCAGACCTCTTTGTCTGAGGAGTCATCTGCGTACCAGATATGGCCCAAGTAGGGGGCCAGGCCCTCGGTGGAATACTCGTCCCAGTCCACACTGGAGGTGGAGTAGGCCTCAGCCATCAGACTGATGAGGTCCCCCAGTTAGTCCAGGGGCGCAGGCCTCCACATCCCCCCAAGTAAAGTGTCCCGTGTAGGGATTACAGGGAGGAGGGTTGGCATGCTGTACCTTTTTTTCTCTTTAGATTTTTCCGTGGCATGGTTCTTGCAGAAAAATTGTTCTGGGGGAAAATTAGTCCACTCAGGTCACCGTACCACCAGTGTGATGCAGGGCTGGGGATAAACTCTGCATCACGCAATGAATAGACAGAGAATGACAAAAAATATAATTATTTGCTGCCTTTTATTTACACCGGCACAGAACAGAAAACACTCCAGGAAATGAAGAAGGAAAATCCAAGAACACCGACCCTCCGCAGGGAATGGCAGGCTAAATGCCCGCAACAAAAGAGAGGTAAAAAAAACTTTCAGAGATAAAAATGTGCAGCAACAGTCCTGTCAGGCCTGGGACTGAGGCCCTTTTATTAGGCTCGTTAAGTAGGCAATAAGGAGCAGCTGGGCTGAGTTTATGTGACACCATTAATTTCAGAACATGTAACATAGATGTTTAAATGAATACTGCTTAGCATATACGCACATTGACTGGGGTGTAGTTACATTAAATAATTAGTGGCAAGACTCTGTACCCCGGAGAGTGAGACAATCTACTGCTGCCAGGCATTCATCTAAGTGTTCTCTTGACACTAAGATCTTTTATCCTAGGAGGTAAACGTACTCCTCGTCTGGGAAACTCGCAGACACCATTTCTGCAACCATGAAGAAGCAACTTTAACCTGGAAAATATGTATATCCGGGTATCGAAAACAGCTATCCCAGGGAGCCCTAACTAAGGTTACTCCATCTGGTTAGTGAGACTAAATATTCCGGACTATGACCCCTCTATTATTTTATGAAATAACACTAGGATCTATCTGGACACTGACTCTAACAGTTATCCCAGAGCAGCAGCACAACCAACTATTGAAACTATGAATATAGGGAGCATGCGCGGCGTTGAGGGAGCATGCGCGGCGTAGAGGGAGCATGCGTGGCGTGAGAGGGAGCATGCGCAGCGTTGAGGGAGCATGCGCGGCGTAGAGGGAGCATGCGCGGCGTTGAGGGAGCATGCGTGGCGTGAGAGGTCGGAAGGGCTGAAGTTCCTGATGGCAGGATATGTAATGGACTATAAAAAACACATTGATTTGTATGTTCAGACAAATATGACAAATGCAAATTATATGGATAAGCCAGAAATAAGTATTATTTTGGATGTATTTAAGGCATATATAAGGGGAATAATTATAGCATTTTCAGCAAAAAGGAAGGTAAATTTGGATAACGAAATAAGTAAATGAGGAAGAAAATAGCCATCCAAGAGAAAAAACACAAAAAACAAATGAAAGGTAGAGACTTAACTGAATTGCAAAAATTAAAATTAGAACTGGATAACTTATTGCTTAAGAAAGCTAATGATTTTAGACATAATTCCAATACATTTCAGTACATATTTGCAAATAAATCTGGTAAACAGTTAAGTTCACTAGTTAAGAGAATACTTTAAAAAGAACCAATAACATTAAAAGATCCAATATCAAACTCAACTATTAGACATAATCAGATAATTAATCAACAATTTGAATCATTTTATAAGGAACTATATAAATCGGAAATAAAACAAGAATATGATCCTCTACCCTTTCTCAATTCAATTAAGTTGAAACATCTAACAATGGTAGAAAAGGACAACCTCAGCAAAGACTTTATACATTTAGAAATCAAACGTGTTATTGATAGTTTTTCATTTAAAAAATCTCCTGAAATGGATGGTTTCCCTATAGAATTTTACTCAACATTTTGGTCAAGCATAAATCCTCTTTTCACCCAAGTCATAAATAACTTTCAAATAAACCACACACTCCCACAAACAATGTACTTAGCAACTATTTCTGTGATTCCAAAACCTGGTAGAGACTGTGACACACCCTCCAACTTTAGACCTATTAGTTTAATCAACAGCGACAAAAAAAATTATTACCAAAGCCATAAATAACAGCGTAGCAAAATGTTTTACCATCAATTATTCACATCAATCAACCAGGGTTTATACAAAAAATAGATTTAAAAACCAATATTAGAACATGTCTATCATTAATCCAGTATGCAAAAAATATATATAAAAAGGATTTAACTTTAATGGCAGTAGATGCTAAAAAAGGCATTTGACAGGCTTGAGTGTTCTTATCTTTTTAAAGTGCTTGAAGTTTATGATTTTCCAGCTAAATTTATTGACATGATTAAAACGGTCTATAAAAAACGTGGTATTACAATAGGGACGAATCATTACAAACTTAGCTTATACGCTGATGACCTGTTATTATATTTAAGTAAAATAAACACTTTGATTCCATATGTAATTGAAATAATTACAGAATTTTCAAAGATATCAGGTTACAAACTGAAATTATGCCAGTTTATAAAAACATAAGTATTCCAGAGAGCCTCAAATCTCTTAATTGGCAAGGGCAGAGTATTAAATATCTTGAAAACACCCCGTACAAGTAGAAAGGTTTTACAGAATCCTGAAGGTGAGGGTGGCCTAGATCTTCCAAACTTGGAGCTTTATCATCATGCTGCTCAATTATTTTATATTGACTGTATTATTAATAACCGTAATGAGGAACCATGGATAGATATTGAAGATCACTAGTTACAACCTTATAATCTATTCTTAGCCCTTTTCTCCAAGCATAAAATTAAAACGACAAATTTTGTTATTAATAGCATTTTAACCGCATGGGGAAAAAAGTTTTGTTTTGTTTCCATGGACAAAATGTGGACACAATTCAGTGGGCTATACTGTACTACTATGTATTATGAACAAGTAATGAGAGGTTTTATCACTCAGACAAAATATGTAAAATTAGTGTTACAGAACAGCCTTAGTCCCTTACAAAACTGGATAGTTTGCTGCAAACTTGCAGCTAATATGTAGCGCATTTGCCACAAACTAAATTGTTTTCCACAAAATGTTGCCAGAGGTTTGTCAGAGTTTGCCAGTAGTGGTGAAAAAAAAACAAAAGTGAATGGAAGTTCCCACAAAGCTAACCCCAATCCTCGGAGTACAACTGCACCAACTGAAAGTGGGCGCTCTTACCGTTGTACCACCGCGGCAGCACATACAAACATATTCTATGGTCTATGGATTGAGTGCATTATGTTTCTTCATTTTACAAGGCAATAGGCAAGCCTCGCCCCTGTCTCCTGCAAGACAGGGGGCTTGAAAAGGAGTATGCGAGGAACGAACTGCATTAATATGACAATAGCCTCCAACCTATCAATCATAGTTATCCATTATGGGATCATTCCTATTATCATGTAATATAATTTCAGAATTATATTATTTGTAAAATAGGAAGAGTTCATGTAATTTTTTAAATTAAAATAAAAAATTACATAAAATACGGTGCAACTCCGCCCTTCCAGTGGGCCCTCTAGGTCAGTGGGCCCGGGGCCAGAAGGTACCTCAACCCCACTTACTGTTCAAACCTCATTGAATCTCATTGAACCTTAATTTACACAGGAGCCAAGGCAGCCTTACTTGCATGTTGTTCTAATTAATTTAAAGTATTTACTTTTTCTGTGACTGTTCGCACACTGCTTTGAGCAGTCTGTCTCTGGACATGTTTACTGTCTGCCTGGATTTTAATAGACCGCAGGCAGGCAGCAAATCGATGGAATTTCAATGAATCCGTGTCACCTGTGACCACTCCTTGGCATCTGGAGTGCATTGTCATGCTGACTGATGACTCCAGTGGCATTCCCCTGTTCGCTGGGGGAGCTCTTAGATTCCCCCTTTCCTTCCTGTGGTAAAAACAAAGCTGCTTTCATCTTCTCTCTAAATGTCAAATCCAATAAAGTGCTTCAACTGCTTCCAGGGTCTCAAAATCCCATCCCTTACCAGCAGTCAAAAATTAGCTCTGCTTCGACAATCTCATACGCATTGAAGGGCATATTTAAGCCTTTTTGTTCTTTCGTTTACCAATTTCACAGCTTTGATATAATTTTTGCATCGCATTAGAGTGCCCTAATGGAACTGCCCTGCGCTCTGTCTCATTTCATCTTGTCTTATCGTCCCTGCAACTCATGGCATTTGATTTGTGGGGCCTTGAAAATGGCTGGATCGTGGGAAAAGAGGATATGAGTTTGTCTGCAACTTTAAATTGCTGTGCTTTCTATTCAATGAACATCAAAGTCTTTTTTTCAAAAGAGCTGCAAGAGCTACATTTTTTAGATTGTTATCTTAAAGACAAATACACATCAACTACTGAAGACTTTGATATATAACAAAAAACTTTTCATGGTGATTGATTTTTACAATTGTGCTTCTATTGTAAACACAATGAGTCTTAGTGTGTTGTACCAGGCCTGTATCTTGTTGAATGAACAACTCATCTCGATAAGATGCAATAGAGGGGTTCTCAAACAGAACAAGTCACATCACAATCCATAAACACAGGCCGTAATTAGCTCATGTTTATTTAACCTATTTTGTCACGGTTCTGTTTTTTTGTCCACTGCAATAACTATACATTAATTATAATAACAGCACGCTCACAGGGGGTTGGGTTCTACGTACTGCAGCATGCCCCCATCCAAGGCAGCCTACAGACCAGAAGAACAGTCTTGTCTTGTTGACCTATAAGCATTGGTACAATAAACCAATGCTGAGCTGAAAAATAAATGGCTCAAACACAAGGGCAGACAAATCAGGCTTAACTGTTGTCCTCAAATACTGTGAGGGCTCAGGGATGCTGGAAAACAATTGGAGTAATTTTTTCTTTGTTCAATGTATATTTAACAAAATAGGAAAGCATGAAAATATGTTTAGTTTTTTTAGGTGAATCTACAGTAAATAAAGATTTGTATATATTTCCCCCATATAAAGTTGAGTATTCTGGGGGCAATTGTAAGAACTGTTCAAGGTGTGTACTATTGTTAATTATACTGCTAACTAGCTAGCAAGGCAAGCTTAAAACAAGACTTCTGATGTTACATCATCCCTTTCTGCTTTAAAGTCATGCAAGTCAAATCTACTGTAAAAGATGTTTAGGGATTCAGCAAACTGACTGCAGTGTTCCTTAGACTGAGGGCCCGGGACGTTCTTCTTAGTAGAAATCCCTAAGAGGATCTTTATTCTTTTCCAGGCATCTCTCTGCTGCCCGCCTTGAAACAGATTTTCCACCTGCTCCTTGCATCCTTAAGTTGTCTGTTCAGCCTGGCCTGAATCAATTTTTACTCAACTCTGACTCCTGATTGGAAGGCTCTTTTTCTCATTCAACGTTGTTTTAAGCTTCTTTGTTATCCAGGGCTTATTGTTTGAGAACACTTTCACTTTCTTAGATGGAACAATAGTTTCCTCACAAAATTTTTTATCACCAGTCACTGCCTCTACAGTCTCATCCAGCGTGGCATTCTGTGAGAAAAGCTCCCAATCAGTACATTCAAAACAGTCTTTGAGAGTCTCAGAAACATCCTCATTCCACTGTTTAACAGTTTTGTAGACAACTCCTTCCCTCTGCAATTTAGTTTTATAGGAGTAAACCATGGTTCCAACATGTTTATCAGAGATTTTGTAGAAAAATTTATATTTATACTAAACCGAAACATCGCTTTTCGTTTGGGTTAGTTTTATTGCCCTGCAGTGCAAAATAATTTGACTCACCACTAGGAGGCCACCGTGGCTAGAGATAATAACCTTATCCCTCATGATTCCAATCTTTCCAATGAATCTCAGTCTACCCTTTATCCCAGTATTTATCCCTAACAAAAAATTACTATAGTAAAAAAATATGGTAATACTACAGCATATAGGCCTACAATACAGTTCATATAGTATTGCTGTAGTTTTTTCCTACATACTATCGTGATACAATTGTCCTATAGTGATAAATACGATGGAACTTTTATAGTGGGGTGAAAAAACTATAAGAATCTTATATTTTTCTAGACAGTAACTATAGCAATACAATAGTTAATTTTCATATCCTCTTTTTTAAAATGCATTCTGAAAATGTTCGACTGCAGTTTAATAAAAAGCTGCGCAGTGCCATTGCGACTGGGTCTTGAATGGAAACCTTTGGTTCATCCTAAGCTGTGCATATCTGTAGGGCTGCCGCTGTCCCAGACCCTGATGACTTCCCAGTTTTTGGGAGACAGTAGAAAACTCTGACAGTGGCTGAAGAAGAGCAGCAACCCTCGCTGTTCCTCCCCAGTTGGTTAGACAATGCCATCACAGGCAATGTGCAAATGACACCGCAGAGAACTCCGCTGAAATTGAGATTTCAAGTACATATTGCTCAAGAGAATATATGAGAAACAATACGTTTTTATATGTCTCAGTGCAATCTGTTGACGATTTTATTTTAGTCACAAATAAAAACAAAACAGAGATCTCAACAGTATTTTTCCTATCCTCAGTGTAGGCATACAACCACTAATCAGAAGATTTAAATAGATAATCAGAGATAATTGCTTCAGTACATATATCTAGCTCTGAAAGTTAATATCCTGAAAAAATGTTTGTCAGTAGGAAACAGATAACATTTTTGTATATGTGTATGCATGAGCCTATATGAGTTTTCTTTTTTAATTGTTTATTTTACTTCTTGTATTCTGCCTTAGATGTATTCAATGTGAAGTTGGGTAGCTGGTGTCCAGTATCTAGGAGGTATGTATAAGCAAACTCTTTAATGTGGAAGTCTGGCAAGTTGTGTGACTACAGTGACTTGTGTTTTAAGCAGAGAAATTAATTGATATTGCCTTGAGGGAGAGATAAATTGAATTAGTCACTTGAATTAGTACCTTGGTGGAAAGGTTGCTGTTTGTAAAACAAGCCTATCCCACTGTGAACAACACTGCTTGTGCTGTTTTATGGTGTACCACCCCCCCTACCACGCCCCGCCCCGCGCCCCACCACACACACACATGGACTGCTGCCTCTTATTACGTGGGTTCACTGCTAGAAGGGTTCCAGTGGCTTAACGTCAAAAAGTGCAGAAGTTTCTTGGAAGCTTTAAACAATTTAACAACAGATGGATCTATTGCATCAGTGCAACTGTGCTTCATCAGTTTGAATTATTGATGAGAAAGCTGGATCTGTTCCTGCTTCCACAATGGCCCAAATTAAATGCAGCCTGCTGGAACAGTAAATCCACTAATTCAGGGCCGAATATGGGAGGCAGAATCTCTTATTCAATAACCACCCAGAACCAGAATCTTTGCCCAATTGACTATCATAGAGAGTGTGTTTCCTGCACTTAATGTGGCAGCTCTGCATTTCTCCACTTTAAATTAAATTATTTTAGTTAACTCAAAAAATATTATTTGTTGCAGATTTACATTACATTACATTACAGTTATTTGGCAGACACTTTTATCCAAAGCGACGTACAATTAGTGCATATTGAAGGTCTTAGACACAATCTACAAAGCAAATCCAACAAAGCACAACTTTCTCACAACATAGGAGCTATCGCTAGTAGTCAACAGAATACAGAATAGTCGGCTATACATTCTAAGCTATGAAATAACAATTTAAAAATATTTCCAATCTCTTAAAAATATCTCTACGCTATAGCATGATCAAAAATGATTTAATGTAAACTGATGTTTTTGTTATAATTGAAATGATTAAATGCAAAGTCGGCAAAGCCAGTTGAATCACATTACATACAAGTGTGACTTCTGTGTAAGCTGGAGATTTAATTTGTCACCCTAAAATTAACATGGTTTAAGTTAAACCCATGCCAGATTTACAAAGGGTTGGTACATCCAACCAAATATTTTACCTGGGTTAAATTTTTTAAGTAGTTGTACAGACGTCAAGATATGGAGATATGGAAGCACCTTTAATATTTATGTTTAGCTATTCTCTGCTTGCCTTGTCGAACCCACGCAGCTAGACCAATGAGGGAATAGCTCGAAGCGAAGGTTTAAGCGTGATGTATTCCGCTATTGCTGTGGGAAAAGGTCAAAGTTATTGTGAAATATTATTATTTTATTTACTCGTGTATCTGACTCCATTTAAAATTATAATTTAGAATTTGGTTTTAATCATGCGTGGAGCTCGGAGTGGTTACACTCAACACGTCCTTAGGTACCACCATTACTCAATATACGCTTGCCGGAATCAGCATTATTGCTGAAGCTCAGTTCGTTGGAGAACGCAGAGGTTGGGGGTCTAGCCAACACAATACATGCATTATATTTGTCATAGATAGTTTCGAGCCCAGGTCACAGTGCATTCAGAGGGCTCCTTAACCATTTCCAGCCTAAGCGAATATTTTGTGAACATTCTATTCCATTCTATTTCTTACCATGCGTTGCAAAAATGTTTGTGGTGTGATAATATTACATCAGATACCTAAACTTTATTTACCATTGTAAACAGGATAACTGGGGCTTTCAATTGATATAAAAAACAATAGGATTACTTAATGGCAATATCATCAATTATGGAAAGACATTCAACAACTACATTTATAAAATGTTCTAAAATGTTCTAAATGGCTATTTTCTAATGAGAAACCTAAATTTTTACCCATTTCATGTTTAAGATATAGGAAAACCTAGAGTGTATGGTATCTTCACCATTTTGTGAGTGAAATATAATAAAAATCAGAATAGAGCTATCATCTACCGTTCAAAAGTTATAATCACTTCAGTTATGGGTGCGAAAAGGGTTAAAAAACGCTTTAGAATTTTGGTTTATTGACAATATGATGTGCATATGCAAAAATGTTTATGGATTGATCATATTACATCACAACCCCTAACCTTAATATACCATTTTAAACAGGATAACTGGGGCTTTCCATATATATCCATTAATATACAATAATATGCTTACTTTAACACAATATCATCAATTATTAAAACAATTCACAAAATAAATAATCATACAAAACTTTCTAAATGGCTATTCTCCATGCGAAACCAAGGTTTTTAAACATTTCATGTTCAAGATCGAGGGAGACAAACTGTGCAGCATCTTCACTATTTTGTAAGTGATATAGAGTACAAATCAGAAGAGATGTATCTTCTACTGCTCAAAAGTTATAACCACTTCAGTGATGGGTAAGAAAAGGCAAAAAAAAAAACTTTAGAATGTTAGGTTCATTGAAAATATGACATGCGTATGAAAAACTGCTTGAGGTGTGATCATATTATGTCACACCCCTAAAGATAATATACCATTTTAAACAGGATAACTGGAGCTTTCAAAATATATCAAAATTATATGCTTGCTTTAACCCTTTATCATCAATTATCAAAAATATTCACTACATTTAAAAAATGTTCCAAATGGCTATTCTTCATGAGCAACCTAGGTTTTTGATCATTTCATGTTCAAGATAGAGGAAAACTTTCACAAACGTTTCACCACCGTATCTTCACCATTTTGTGAGTAATATAGAGTATAAATTAGATTAATCATTTACTGCTCAAAAGTTATAACCACTTATGTGATGGACAGAAAAAGGCAAAGAAAATGCTTTAGAATGTTATGTTCATTGACATTTTACATTACCACTTATCTATACTCCTCATGAGCCACTGTTGAGAATCAATTGATATAATGCAAAATTAAGACACACACTGAAATACAATTTATGCATTCAATGGAACACACACTTTATTTAAAATAATGTCATCTGAAATACAACAAATTGATGAACTGTGAAAAGTGAACAACATTGCAAAACAAAAACAACATCAGTTACACGTCAAATTAATGCATTGAATTTATTTACAGTAAAATCATGAATGTTTTTGTAGATACAGCAGATAAGTCAACAAGTCTAATACCTGTGGAGAAAATATAACCAAAAAGATAACCAACAACAAGTCTAATACCTGTGGAGAGAATATAACCAAAAATGTAACCAACAACAAGTCTAATACCTGTGGAGAGCAAGAAGATAACAATAATTGTAATACCTGTGGAGAGAGAGAGAGAGAGAGAGAGAGAGAGGGAGGGAGGGAGGGAGGGAAACAATGGACGGCACAGGCACAACCTCTCGTTTTAGCTCAGGATCTAGGCCTCTGCGCGTAACTGGTCACACTCAGCCGAGTGCCAGGCTTTGAAACAATTCCTGCTTTGAACGATGCAAAACCTTTTACCATTGCATTCAGGAGCCATGCAAGCAAATTTTGTCCTATGTTCAATTCTGCTTTTTCTGTAGCAGAGCCAACAGTTCCTGGGTAACTTCTGCAATTCAGCGGTATGGCTAACGTGAAACGACGAGGCCACAGGCTTAAGTGTGTGGCACGGGGAACTCGCGTGGATGTCCAGGCCTGCTAGCTGACGAGACAGGTTCTCTCTGAATGTTATCTGGCTATAGTCAGCTAATCTATGCTTATCCCCTGGTGCTGCCTGACTGCGTTGCCACTCCTGAAACAACAAGAAGCTATTGACGACAGCAATGTCAATGAAGTGGAAAAAAAGAGTCTTCCACCACTTCTGTGTTTTTTGTAAGACACAGTAGCTGCTGATCATTTGGTCTGACCTATCAACGCCCCCCATGTGTTTATTGTAATCACTGATTACAGCAGGCTGGCGGACCACTTGTCTGCTCCAGGTGGCATCTTTTTTCACTAGCCTAGTCACATCAATAGAGTCATTCGCATTGTGGAAATTGGAGAGGCATGAAACTGCACGCGTGTCCTTCCACTGGATGACAAGGATACCATCCTCTACCCTACACCACCACCTCATGTCCCCACGGTCGGTCTTTCGTTCCCATTTTTTTACATCTTTGAATTCTTCTGGGAATTTCTTACGGTTAATTCTACATGTCCCACAAGCATTAATCCCAATTTGTCGTAATTTAACCATAAGTGCTGGGGATGTGTAAAAGTTGTCCATCCAAAGATTGTAACCCTGATCTTTGTAGGGCTGTATTAAAGCCTCTACAACTTTTGCGGCCAAATCAGTAACCCGACCGTCACGACTACCCGTGTAAACATTGAAGTCCAAGGTGTAGCCTGAATCCGATGTTGCTATCACCCACAACTTGAAACCCCAACGAGTAGGCTTGCCCTTCATAAACTGCCTTAGCCCTGACCGACCTTTAGACTTTACCATACGCTCGTCTATTGCCAGATTCTGATTTGGTTGAAACAGCTCTTGGCACTTTTGTTTGAGGTGGTCCATGAGGTAGCGAAGCTTCCTAAGACGATCCTGGTTATCCTCTGTGGCAGGATCTACAACATGCAGAGCTGCCAACAGAGCCTTAAAACGGTCACGCGACATAAAAGATCTCGCCCATGAACCCTGAAGAGACTTAGTTCCCCAATACCGATGCATGTCAGGAAGAACGTGGAATCCCATGTAAATGAGTAACCCCATGAATTTGTAGAACTCATCTGGGGTCACCTCATTCCACACTCCTTCACTGCTGGCATACGACGCGTGATTTAAAACAAGCTCCCACCCCTGCCGGTTTGTAAAGCCGCAAATATCCGAAACTACAGCCTGGGTGAAGAACAGCATGAAAAAGTCTATTTCACGCAGCATCAAACTCGTCGTCAACTGCACGGCCCTGCGCACGCTCCCTAAATCTATACCAAGCGGACGGCTGGGTGTGAACAGGAGAGGTTCTGGTGCCTGTGCATCCACATCAGCATAGGAAGGGTACAAGACAGAGTCAGAGAAGCATTTACGCTTTCTAGCTGACTTAGGACCTGTGTGAGAATGGCTAACCATTCCCAAAATAATCATGGGAGGAACTAAGTTAGTAATGTGAATATTAGCCATATGAGAAAGCTAACCATTATCAATAAACAGTCTACACACATACATACTGCATCTAGCTGCTGCAATTTCTACTATCATGGATATTGGCAGTCAGTTTTGACCATGCTGGTCATTAAGATCTAGACCCTGAGCCGACCTGAGGAGAATGGGTTCCTCCCAAGGTTTCTTCCTAGTTACACCAGGGAGTTTTTCCTTGCCACTGTTGCCTCTGGCTTGCTCTTGTGGGGGTTTATTAGGCTGGGTTTTTTTCTGTGAAGTGCATTGTGACAACTAGTTGTGAAATGCGCTATATAAATAAATATTGATTTGATACCCTTTTGATGCTGGTCTGGGCTCAAGATCAAAGTCCATCTCGTCATCCTCCTCTTCCTCCTCCTCCTCCTCAGTCTGCACTTGTGCCCGCAGCAGCTCTGCATCCAGTGCATCCTCCTCCACACAGTGCATGCCCTGATGGTCCTCAATGTCATGCTCTGCTATGACCCTCAGCTCATCGGATGTCAGTGCCCTCCTCCTCTTCAGGGACTGAAGCAGGCCGCTGTATCCATCTGCATCGGCATCCATGCTGCGAAACAAATATATAATCAGTTGCCTTTTCATTCATCCATAACATACATCATTTTATTTATATAAATAATATAAGACTGTTAGTCACTGTTTTTAGCTTGAGTTATTATTTAGTTATCAAAGTCGACAGTAAACACGGAAAATATTCACATATCAGTACAATTATGTTAATTGCACGACAGACTTTTTCACAATTTCACAAATTCACAAAGACAGCTAGACTAACAGCAGAGCTACAAGCTACAACCTAGGAAAAAATAATCTGAAAAAAAAACCGAACGACTCACGATTGCTGTTGGCGCTGAGAGCTAAAACTAACGTTACAGTCACTGTTTTTAGCTTTAGTTATTATTTAGTTATCAAAGTCGACAGTAAACACGGAAAATATTCACATATCAGTACAATTATGTTAATTGCACGACAGACTTTTTCACAATTTCACAAATTCACAAAGACAGCTAGACTAACAGCAGAGCTACAAGCTACAACCTAGAAGAAAAAAATCTGGAAAAAAAAACGAACGACTCACGATTGCTGTTGGCGCTGAGAGCTAAAACTAACGTTACAGTCACTGTTTTTAGCTTTAGTTATTATTTAGTTATCAAAGTCGACAGTAAACACGGAAAATATCCACATATCAGTACAATTATGTTAATTGCACGACAGACTTTTTCACAATTTCACAAATTCACAAAGACAGCTAGACTAACAGCAGAGCTACAAGCTACAACCTAGGAAAAAATAATCTGAAGAAAAAAAACGAACGACTCACGATTGCTGTTGGCGCTGAGAGCTAAAACTAACGTTACAGTCACTGTTTTTAGCTTTAGTTATTATTTAGTTATCAAAGTCGACAGTAAACACGTAAAATATCCACATATCAGTACAATTATGTTAATTGCACGACAGACTTTTTCACAATTTCACAAATTCACAAAGACAGCTAGACTAACAGCAGAGCTACAAGCTACAACCTAGAAAAAAAAAATCTGAAAAAAAAAACGAACGACTCACGATTGCTGTTGGCGCTGAGAGCTAAAACTAACGTTACAGTCACTGTTTTTAGCTTTAGTTATTATTTAGTTATCAAAGTCGACAGTAAACACGTAAAATATCCACATATCAGTACAATTATGTTAATTGCACGACAGACTTTTTTCACAATTTCACAATTCACAAAGACAGCTAGACTAACAGCAGAGCTACAAGCTACAACCTAGAAAAAAAAAATCTGAAAAAAAAAACGAACGACTCACGATTGCTGTTGGCGCTGAGAGCTAAAACTAACGTTACAGTCACTGTTTTTAGCTTTAGTTATTATTTAGTTATCAAAGTCGACAGTAAACACGGAAAATATTCACATATCAGTACAATTATGTTAATTGCACGACAGACTTTTTCACAATTTCAAAAATTCACAAAGACAGCTAGACTAACAGCAGAGCTACAAGCTACAACCTAGAAGAAAAAAATCTGAAAAACAAAAGAACGACACGATTGCTGTTGGCGCTGAGAGCTAAAACTAACGTTACAGTCACTGTTTTTAGCTTTAGTTATTATTTAGTTATCAAAGTCGACAGTAAACACGGAAAATATCCACATATCAGTACAATTATGTTAATTGCACGACAGACTTTTTCACAATTTCACAAATTCACAAAGACAGCTAGACTAACAGCAGAGCTACAAGCTACAACCTAGAATAAAAAAAATCTTAAAAAAAAACGAACGACTCACGATTGCTGTTGGCGCTGAGAGCTAAAACTAACGTTACAGTCACTGTTTTTAGCTTTAGTTATTATTTAGTTATCAAAGTCGACAGTAAACACGTAAAATATCCACATATCAGTACAATTATGTTAATTGCACGACAGACTTTTTCACAATTTCACAAATTCACAAAGACAGCTAGACTAACAGCAGAGCTACAAGCTACAACCTAGGAAAAAAAAATCTGGAAAAAAAAACCGAACGACTCACGATTGCTGTTGGCGCTGAGAGCTAAAACTAACGTTACAGTCACTGTTTTTAGCTTTAGTTATTATTTAGTTATCAAAGTCGACAGTAAACACGTAAAATATCCACATATCAGTACAATTATGTTAATTGCACGACAGACTTTTTCACAATTTCACAAATTCACAAAGACAGCTAGACTAACAGCAGAGCTACAAGCTACAACCTAGAAAAAAAAAATCTGAAAAAAAAAACGAACGACTCACGATTGCTGTTGGCGCTGAGAGCTAAAACTAACGTTACAGTCACTGTTTTTAGCTTTAGTTATTATTTAGTTATCAAAGTCGACAGTAAACACGTAAAATATCCACATATCAGTACAATTATGTTAATTGCACGACAGACTTTTTCACAATTTCACAAATTCACAAAGACAGCTAGACTAACAGCAGAGCTACAAGCTACAACCTAGTAAAAAATAATCTGAAAAAAAAAAACACACGACTCACGATTGCTGTTGGCGCTGAGAGCTAAAACTAACGTTACAGTCACTGTTTTTAGCTTTAGTTATTATTTAGTTATCAAAGTTGACACTAAACACGGAAAATATTCACATCGATCAGTACAATTATGTTAATTGCACGACAGACTTTTTCACAATTTCACAAATTCACAAAGACAGCTAGACTAACAGCAGCTACAAGCTACAACCTAGGAAAAAATAATCTGAAAAAAAAACAAACGACTCACGACTTGGTGGCGCTCAGAGGCCTAAAACTAACGTTACAGTCACTGTTTTTAGCTTTAGTTATTTAGTTATCAAAGTTGACACTAAACACGGAAAATATTCACATCGATCACTTCACTTATGTTAATTATATGATAGACCTTTCACAATTTCATCAAAAAGAAACAAGCTGGGGAAAGTATGACACAGTGGCTTTCATTTGATGGAAGTGCTTACTGAACAAATTTAGAAGTAAGATCTGAAAAAGTCTGCTGGTAAAAAAGTTATAGTTTATGGTTAATTAATCTTAAATGTGTTTTACCTCAGTGATTGTTGAGTTTTCTTCAGTCGCGTCAAGTCTTCAAACGATGGTCTCTTGTAGTTGTAAATTTCGTCGCCGCGGTGAGGCAAATGGAAAGTTCCGTGTTTTCGGGTGTTTATGTACCCGGCTTTCAAAGAAATCACCGCCCACTAAGCTCACCAACCAGTTAGATGTCATTATAGCTTTTTTTGTCATCTCTAACTCGCATTTTTCAAAAAGGAAATCAGTGATTGGACGGCAGAGATATTAAACGTCACACCATCGTAACAATTAATCCGAAATTAGAGCGGTCCGGCTGGAAAGGGTTAGGTGAATTTGGCAAGAACCGACGTAGAACGCCCAAGGGTTCTCTTCACATCAAATCACCAGAACCATGCACTACCAACCCTGTTTTGCCGGCAAAACTTGGCTGCCTTTCCCAACTTGAGAATGCCACTAAAGACTTGCTATACCAGGCCACTGATCAGTTGGTCCTTGGTCAGAATTGTCCCCCTGAGTCTTCAGTCATAATTTAGGCTGAAAAGGGTATAAGATGGATGAGATTCATGGAGACCACTCACGTTAAATATAAAAAGAATTGAATAACAGGCAGGGAGGTCATTAGCTTAGAATTAGCAGTCAATTACAGACTTGAGTCTCAGAGTCAATTTCTGACTCTGAGACTCAAGCATACATACCACAGTGCTCGGAACACTGCAGCTCAGATCATACAGGCAATTGAAGCTGGAAAAAGGGTTGAAAAGAAAGATGCAGATTATGTGAAACATGGTAATTTATTAATGACAATGATCACTGGTTAATACTGTGAGAGCAAATACGAACACATTCAATGCCTATAGCTAAACACAGGATAACATTCTGCTAAGGCAAATAAAACACAAGAAACACAGTTCACTAACAAAGTATATAAACCAAAGATTCTGTACGGTGTCACTATGGTACCAGGAGAACTGTTAAGCAGATTCTCCTTGAATATCCCTTTGGACTTCCCTTAAATGCAGTCCTGAGCAGGCCTTGCCACATTCCACAATTCCCTTGTTTGTTCAAATAAGGTCTGGCAGGAAGAGTAACTATGTAATTCACCCGGGGACCCCCCCAGGGGACCCCCTCCATAGTCTATCCCCTAGGTGATAGTAATAAGATTCTTTGAACGACGGCGCGTGATCTTCCCTATCATTTATCGATATCAGGTGAGGTCCCAGTGATGGCCACTCTAGGTTCCAGATACTTATATGGACAAGCGCATCCCTGATAACTTACAAATCCTCTTTCTTTCACATTCATCCCCCTCCTATACTTTCACATACCCCACACCTCAATTCCCAATTCACCACATTTATCATATTATCCACAATTACTTTATACTAATTTACATGCACATACATATGATGAAAGATACATATACAGCTTTGTTTCAGTCAATAGTCCAAAAAGCCATTCAGTTCAAGAGCTTTTGATCCTGTGAAAAAACCTGGGTTACTCATGAGGATCAAACATCCTGCAGAATGCCTTCTAAAGTCCAGTTGTAGGGTCAATTCCAGCTGTAGTTTACGAGGCCATGAGAGGTCAGAGGGGAAAGGTTCTCAGGCTACCTGGTAAATTGTTTTATTGCACCCTCAAAGAAGTCGCCACCAGCTCCAAGGGTTTAGGTAATCAATTTCTCAGTCTTACAGCCTTTTCATTAAATACTGGCCAGGGTGGGAAAAAAACAACAACTTTGTTTGGGGAAAAAAAGGTAGTTTATGTCTAGCACCGCCAATAAATGATTATCAAAAATACAGCATCTTTCGCAAAAATGGATATTAGAATGAGTGCATGTTTTTTGAAAATAATATTGGTCTTCTTATTTTCGCCTAGCCAACTAGCCAATACAATTAACAAAGCTGTCATAAAAAGAAAAAAATATGTAAAAGTAGGCTATAATTGACCGACTGCTATATTGTACCAGGACCAATAATTACTTAGATGGATATGACAGTGTCTGGCAACAGACCTGCTCCTGCATGAAGTTAAAGCGCACATGTTCCGTTTCGTGGTTTGCAGCCCTCATTATTGTTTTCACCTGTGCTCTGCCTGCAGGGTATTTAAGTTCCTTACTTCCGCTTCTCCGGTGCTTGTTTGTCTCACAACATTGCATTCGAGCTAGGTATAGTCAGGTACTACTCTACCGACCTTCTGATATTAAACTCTGTTTATGTTCAGGGGGGACTTGCTATAGCTACTTAATCGGGTATAGGATTGTTTTCCGCCTGGTAGCGTTTGATGCTATCTATTTTGTACTTTGCTGTTCTCTCTGAGACAGTTTTTCTTTGTACTTTCGTTTTGGTTTTACACTCTATTGGCTTTGCGCTACGGTAGCCGAGAGCGTTCTTTTGTTTTTCTAAGCTTCCCGTTTTTAGCTCATTACATGAGCTCAGGAGATTTAGTTGGTATTCTACTAGTTTTAGTAGTTCGCCCATTTTTGTGGGTTTAGTTTTCGTTTTGGCTGTTAGCCTTAAGGAATTAGTTTCCAGTCTTTTCTTTCTTCCTTTATTATTTTCTCCCCCTAATTATTGATCTTCACGGTTGTGAGCTGACTTGTTCTGATCACCCCACCTTTGCGCTTGAATCTCCAAACTATCAATACACCCATTACATGCACAGTGAATCCAAGGGACTGTAGCCTATGCTATTTGAAAAACAATACACTGGACAAGGTTTAGAACTTTTTTCAGTCAAAACCATTCTATTTACTAGAGAGCTGTATTGTAATGACATCTGAAGCGCATTTTCAGAACTGAAAATGTCCGTCTATTGCAGTGTACGAGTTTTAGATTGAATGGCAATTCACACATTAGGTATAAATGACAATTCGCGCATTAGGCTTGATATACCTCGGTGTTATCCGCAAAGTTTTTAATGGATAGCCATTCTCCCCGAACAGAAGATTGTCTCCCCAGAAGATTACAGGAATTATTGGCAAATATAGGCTAAATCATAGCTTGATCTAGGATAATTGCGAATAGTCTATACATGTAACCTTACACGTACCATCACACAATGCCTGGATGTTGATGGAGTGGGCCGAAAGCAATTTAATGTGCCATTCCCCTTCGCTGAGGGACAGGTATGTGGTCTTTGACCTATGGACCCTTTTATTATTATGCATTTTTTGATATAGCCTACACAATAATAATATTTCACATTGTAATCTTGATATTTTTAGTTATGTTTGTGTGCACCCCTGTGTGTAACAGACAGGAGGGCGTATGCACGTTGTGCACACACTATATGCACTTATATGCGCCGTTAAAATAACATGTAAACAACTGCGACATGACTTTAGACCAGGGTTGTGTTCGTTTTAGCGCAAGCACTTTCTGCTGGCTCAAGATAGCAAGAAGCCAAAAATTATCCTGGCCACACCTCATCTTAAGACCAATATGCCCAGTTCACTTGCAATGGCTGCAAGAATACTTGGTATTTAAACAACATGAGCGCTACTCGCTAGGCGCTACGACGAACCCTGCGCTGGGTGTAAGATGGGGCCCCCTGTGTCCTATGCTTAGCTGCGCCTGACAAAATCTTTAAATCATCTTCAAAATCAAAGTAGTCCAGGGGCCTCATTTATAAAATGTTTTTTTGATCAAATTGTATATTAACCCGATCCACGTTGGCCCCCTAGTCGTGGTCGTATCCGTCCCAATTGCAGTATTCATGTTTATCTGAAATTATAAATTAGTTTTCAGAAAACCCCATATATTTTGATGCAGGATTGTTTAAAAGGGTTGCCGCTTGCAAAAACCTCTCCAGTTACATGGCAGGACAATAAAATAGCAGGGTGCTGTTAATAGCCAAAGCACTTACCGCCCTCGACACAGACTGTAAAATTCATGAAATGCACCATTCAGATATAGAAACAATAATATTTTTTAAACGTTGTGCAAATAAACATTCTGCATTTTCCCCTTACTTACTGTACTATTGTAGGGACAACAGATTACATTTCCATTCATTCCTCAGGAAACCCAAAGGACATTTACAACACAGCCACAGCACATCATTATTGATCTAATTGTGTCACTTGGAAATACGAGACAATAAGGGTCATAAAACTAAAACAGATAAGACTGAAGACATTCCAGTCTGTCGCCCCGCCCCCACTCTTCTTCTCTTCCTTCATCGTGCAGCAGCACAACTGCACAAGAGGCAGCACTCCATTTTGTCTTCCCCTTTTTTATGTTCTGTACTGTCTATCTGTTTGTATTATTATTATTATATTGTTCATTATTCTGGATTTATTATTTTTCATTTCATCATTGTATTCCCCTCTGTTCGTGGGTTGTCCGAGTCTCATCTGTGTGTTTGTTTACCCAGTCTCGTGCATGCACTATTCGGGTGACTTCAGGAGTTTTCGTGGGTTAACGCTGTATTTCCGAAGTTTTGTTTTCGGCTACTTCCTGATTTCCTTTCCGTGTATTATTGTATATATTACTAACTCGCGCTAACAATCACTCGGGTGCTTTATTAGTTATGTGCACTTTACTAAACCAATTAACATAGATGTATACTAACAACTAACTGTCTGTCTTATAGTTAGATACTAACATTTAACCAGCTTCTCCGCTTTTTCTTTGTTACTCGCATTTCTAACTGCTCCTGAGCTATCTCTGTAATTCGCTCCAGCTGTTTGTACGTAGACTTCACCTCTCGTGATTACTGAGCACACTCCGCTCCTATTCGAGCCCATTTGTTATGCATGTTTCCATGAGTCCCTTCCATGTTTTCGTTATGTTCTCGTCGTTTGTTACCCCTCCCTTTCCTATGTGTATATAAGACCCACAATTCTGTTTCCTCTCCGTCAGAACAGTGATCATATTTCCTGAGCCTGTGATTAAGTAAAGCCAGAGATCTATTGAGACACCTGAGACACCCTTCCGTACGACTTCCATTTTGCCTTTTGATTTTGTTTGTTTGCCTTTGTTGTTTTATTGGTTATCGACTTTTTGCTTGTTTTCTGACTTTGCCTGCCGTTTTTGTACCGTTGCCTTCGATTACCCGGTTTTTTTATTTTTGGATTCCTGACTACTCTCTTGCCTTTTGTTTTTGTACTGTCTCAAATTCTGATACCCTGGCTTTTGATCCCTGACTGGATCCCTTGCCTTATCCTGTCTGCGGTTGGGTTTTCTGAGTCCAGACGTTACACTTTTACTAGCTACACAGCTACAAAATAGATTTCCATTGCACCAGCAACACTGCTGCAGCGGCGTTCAGAAAGGCCGTGGAGAGAGACGCAAGGAACGAGTTAGCTTGCCTACGGCATCTAACCCTAGGACTGAATTAACGCAACTCCGACTGTTCCAGCCACAGACAAAGACGCAGGCGATAACCAGACGACATCTGAGAAATTCCGACCAGGAGAAATCCCAACTGGGATAAGAAAGGCCAAAAGAGACGCCCTGGACAAGCCAGCCGTAATCAACTCACCGCGGACTCAGTAAGGCTGATCAAACATCTCAGGCATAGTTTTGGATTTTAGTCTGAATTGTTTATCGGTAATTTCATTGTATCTCGACCAGTGTCGCCCCCATACATTTTTATGACGCATCTGATTCCGATTCAGAGTTAGAAGAGGTTATTTCTCCGCCCAATCGGGGAGATTCGGTTTCTGAATCTGAGGTTGGTGATGAGAGTCTGGAGCAGTGGCGCCCCCAGAAATTTTTCATCGGGGTGGCCAGATGGGGCCACTGAAAATCTTGGGGTGGCACATCAAAACCAAAAGCCATAACTGAATTTCAGGAATTCTATTATGTTGTTGTAGTATATAGGCTAGTTGAAAACTATGTCAATATGAGAGTTAAGGAATCACATACTGATATACTTTGGTTTCTTATTTAACAGTTAATGTTACTCATTATCTAATGTGCACAGACTAATACCGGTAGTTAACATTTTGAGTTCCACAGCAATCTTGTTTTAATGTGTTATGCATCTGTATATACATAGGCGATTCATTGTTCTTCAAATAGACTAGTAGTTGTCCTTTTTCTTAAAAAGACAAATATACAGCTTTAATTTGAAGGAGTAGCTACATTGATTGTAAAGAACAAAACATTTACTGGGAACAAGCCTACTCAAGTTTAAAAACACCACACAGAGGACTCCAATTCTTTTCAATACAGTTGTATTTGGCTGTTGCTGTGTCTTTTTGTAAACAAAAATATTATATATGTCCAAAAATGAAAAACAAAACAAAAAAGCATTATCATAGACAACAATATACATTTTATTATAGCCTACT
>CM040406.1:15108295-15212158 GCA_022702515.1 Ilyophis sp. 1 JC-2022 | reverse complement strand
GTTCACAAATGTCATAGAATGTGTGCTTTTGCATGCGGAAACTGAGCACCCAGTCGGAATCCGTAAAATCATGCCCAATATGGTTCCACCAGTGCTGGCTACGTTCGCAAACCCAAACCCTCCTTTCCACCGAAACAGCTGTTGCACCCAGAAACGCAATGCTCACATTAATAGTACACCTTCGCTGCTGCCTCCTGATCAGTGCACCATGCACGCCCTGTGCAGGTCCTACGTCGATTATACAATCTGAACAAAATGAAAATAAGTACAACTTTATGAACACCGAACATCATTTTCCAGGAAGTGTCTAGTTTTTAAATATTGCGTGGGGGAATTAAATCCGAACTGCGATCTGACCACAGGAGGTCGCATTGAACTGTCAAGTATGGACGCAACTCAATCTGACCTGCTGTGATCGGATGTCGGAATTCCGATTCCAGAAGTCGTATGAAGTGACTAGTGTAACCGTAGCCTTAAATATGACTAGTAGAAACTAGTTGAGAATTGCCTCTGGTGGGCCAAAGTTAATAGGGTTAACATGTAACATGTTAACATTGCAACCAAACCAAACTTAAAAGGTTTGTTCTAATGGATGATCAGGCCTCACCCCTAAACCACCCAGGGATTATCTCTTTCAGACATTGCTGATGTTGAGCTTCTCGTGAAGCACCTAATTAGCTTTATGGTCAAGCTGGTGTCAATTCCTCAGTCAATTTGTCCCTGTGAAATATTACATTGGCCTTGAGTTCAAGCAGGGAGAAAACAGCAGACAATTAATTAATCAAGGAACATGCTTAGCCTCCTCTTCCGTAACAAGCTCATCGGACGGTGGGATTCACCTGGACTTCATCGAGATGATTGCCTGTCTCAGCAGTGCAGACAGAGGCCTTAGGGAATAAAAAGCTGAGGGATACATGCGGCCTAGCAGACGGGCTTCATCAGAGCGAAATTAGGGTTATGTTTTTATAGAAGAACTGAACTATTCAGTGTATCTTCCTTTAAGTTTACGAGCTGTATTTAGATTTTGCAGATTCCAACATCAAAGGAAGAGGAAGGACATTTTGTTCCGCACATTTATTTTTAGTTTCCGTATGAATGGGTTGCCTTTAGTAGGCAGGCTGAGGGGCTTGTGAGGTTCGGGGGCTTTGGGTTTGGAGTGGGTGTTCCTCCATGTGCAGAACATCTGTATTGATACTTCAATCAATATTGGAACAAACCGTCAGAGCTCTCGGGAGGGCAATGTATATAGATCATTGTTCAGAAGGAAGTTAATTCCAGCTAAACACTAAGGTACAGTTGGGAATATATATATATATATATATATATATACATATATATATTTGACCACAATGCAAACGAATTAGAAGATGCATTCCCAGGACTCACAATTGTGTGTGTCTGAAAAAAAGCTGTGATTCAGAAAGTGTTCTTCATCTCTTGGTGTGTGGGACTTTCCTTAGGTTAAATCTGAGGTAAATGCGTAAAACAAACACTATGACGCATGAGGGATTTTTATCCCTTTAATTAATTCTGCAAAACCACAAAGAGTCATGTTCTAACCTCATTAAAGACCATGTGGCACTTCTGTGTAATATACTTACTTTTTATAGTTCAAGTTTGAACATGTCACTAATGATGAGGGTGTGTGTGTGTGTGTGTGTGTGCTTGTGACTGTGTGTGGGCATGTGAGCATTTGCATGTTTGCGCCTCAGTTTGTGGGCATGATACTGTGTGTTATACTGTGTGTGAGCGTGTGTGTATGTGTGTCTGTATATGCGCATGTGTTTTTGTGCTTCTAAATTCAGTCCAATCATTTGTAACTGAACTAAGATTTTTTGGCCAAGAGCAAATCGCAAATATTTAAAGCTGTCCACAGAGGAAATAATAATGGCCAGTAAATTAATGTTAAATCAGATTCAACTCTCTGTGGAGCATACTTGCAACTTGTAAGTGTCTCGCAACTTGTAAGTGTCTCACACTTAACGAAACTCAATACAATGTTGCCTCTGTTCGTATAGTATGTTGTGTTTAAAAATTTTACCATGTGTTAATTTTACTTTAGTTTAATTCAGTTGCATCTCGATTTGGCTTTTATATTGCAGTCGATTTGGCTTTTATCCAAGCTCAAGGCTACTAAAAGCAAATTATTACACTACAACAGATATGTTCAGTAAGACTTTCAGAAATGTAATTGATGCTTCAATCAACATTAATCCTGAAAGGTATGGAAAGTGTGACTTGCTGAATTTTTTTTTTTACCTGACAGCTCAAATGTTTGGATCCTTAATGTTGAAAATGTCCCATCTGTACATGTTTACCTCACAGCAGCACATAATTAGATGTTTTAATGTCCCGAAGTTACCAAACCATAGAAAAGTGACTTACAAAGGTCTTGCATCATGCGTATGTTGCACATTCTTTTATGATGAAAGATGTGCATTGTTGTTGCTGTTACTGCCCTATCCATGCCTTCCTAGGATGAGAGCCAAGTTGACTGTGGGCTCCCAACAAATGCTACGTCAATAGTTTATAATAAACTTTTTTGATACATCTAATAGAATACATCTTTTAGGGTGAACCAACTCAAAAAGACACTACTGTTGTAGTGACACACCATGACACAATTCATATCTCTCAACTCAGATTGATGCATAAATTTGTGAAGATTTTGTCAAATATTGAGACTAGATTGTTCTCCAGAATTTAGCAGACGTAAAAACTATCTTAGACTCACCGTAATGTTGGAGCCACAAACAAAACTCATGTGTTCAAACATGTTCATCATTGGTGTGGTTTTACAGATGGAGATTACAAGTTGCAATATAATGCTGATACGTCCCTTTCCCTCATAAGTGGGCCTTCCGATTCCTTCGGCTCGCGTGAGTCTTGATTGGAAGTTGTGGATTTTCCCAAGAGCATATGTATTTGTGGCGTTCTCTAGCTTAAGGTTGGTTCATTTTCCTTTTGACTGTTTAGTTTTCCCTTTGGTTAACTTCATGCACGTTGCTCCACGACTTTCCATGGGCCTGTGAAAAGCGGCACTGACTGAGCCGTCGTTAAATAAGCGGAAGCTCGTTCATTATATTTTACAGTGGTACCGAAATCTGCGTTGGATTCTGTTCGGTACTAATGAATGGTATCGGTCATATGGGTTAACGTTACAGGACTCCGTTTGCAACCAGGCAGCTTGGCTAGAGAGCTGTAGACTAACGTTAAAGCTGTAAACGTTGAAGCGCTTACTATTGTAGCTGGAAAGATGACAGCACATTTAACATAGCCAGTTTTGCTAGTCATGAACTCTCCACTTGCTCGTAATTATACTCTGTGGTGATAGAGGCTAAGTAAAGAACGGAAAGGCTGGCGTTAACTTACCACAGAACTGTATACCTACCCTGTTCTTTAGAGCAGGGGTTTTCAAAGTGGGGGCCGCGGCCCCACGGGGGGCCACCAGGGGGCGCCAGGGGGGCCAATTGGAAGGGAGAGGAAAATGGAAAATGCAAAAAAATAATAATTATTATAATATTAATAAAATAAAATTTCTAAAATTCATTTAAATTCAATTCATAAGATTATTGTGACGGTTTAAAATAAAATATAAATTGTTATAAGTCGAAATGAGGTCTTTGCCATGCCCTTCTTTCAATCGCAGCCAATAACTAACCGTCTGCCTGTCAGTCAAAGCGTTACGTTGAGCTGCCAACGGCCTGATTATGGAATCAAAATAGGGTCAAAAGTATTGTGTTGTGTATCAAGCTGTATGTTTGATTTTATAAATATTTTTAAAAGTTTTATTTTTTTAAGCCATTTCGCAATAGGGGGGCCCCAGCCAGAGGCTACGGCTATTTGGGGGTCCTTGGCCTGGAAAAGTTTGGGAACCCCTGCTTTAGAGGCTGAAGGAGGGCGGGTTTCATAGGAGTCCAGTAATGACGTCAGAGCTGGAGCCAATTCTGAACAGACTTTTAAGCCGAGTGATTTTTTCTTATGCAACAACCAAAAAATGGCAGGTAGTACCGACTTCATATTTTACCAGCACGTAAGTATCATGCTACACTGCATATAAATGCTAAGAGTAGCTAAACTCCAATTTCCATGATATGGGACCTTTAACGGTTGTTTAGCTGGTTTTAAAAAAATACAAATACACAAGTTTCTGCATGGGCTATTTCAGTATATGTATGGTGGACTTTGTGTTATTATAATATCCTCGGCTAACACACACTTTTTCTATAGCCTAACAGTTTAGTGACAACTAATGCATCTTAAGCAATCACTGCACTACATATCCTATAAAAAAAAACAATAGGACTAAAACACAAATGATTAGGTATATGCTTACTTAGTTTGTGATTTTAGATATTCCCTGTGAAACAAAGGCATTATTACATTCATAGTAGACCTATACATTTTTTATTATATTAATGCAAAATAGATTGTCTTCCACTGCAGTCCGTTGTGAGCTATTCCCTCCTGGCCTCTGGTCCGAAAATAGCTAAATTCAGTGGCCACGTCCAGTGTACCATGCGCCAGCCAGAATATAGAGCCCTAAATCATAACTAAATCTAAAAACAGTAGTCTAGCTCTAACACGAGAGCTTGAGCTACGCAAACCGCCGTTTTCTGTGCCATTTTATGTTTTAACTTGTAGCTCTGCTGCCTATCTTTCTAAATTTAATACTCAACTATTAGTATTTTATCAATAGCATTTACTATCTAGCTAGTGTTTTCACGTCTCTAAATTTGAAGCTATTGGGCATTTGTTGTTGAAACCGTCAATCAATTTTGTCAAACATGAATGAAGAAGGAAACTAAGCAGCAATATGAAACTACCTTCAAATTTAGTTTTTTGACGGTCACATGTTTGACATGAGAAAGATTAGCCTGTTTAGACTAATATGACATTGAAAGATATGCAGATGCATTTGAGCCATTGTCACTGATGATTTACGTCTGTTAATTCAGAACATCTCTTGAACATTCATAGCCACTATACTAAGTAGTCTAACATTGCTGAATGTTTTCAATCCAGTCTCCAGCCAAAGTGATCCAACAAGTGTTTTACAGGAGATATTGTGACACTGTTATGTTCTGAGTTCTGTCTGTTTTGTATTTTTTCATTTATGTATTTATGTTTCTGATTATTTGTGGTTTCACTGTTCTGTGTTTTGTATTACTGTCACTCCCTGTCTTCGTCACACTTTTCGGGAGTCTGTGGGGATTTCGGTTTTTCTCATTCCTTCCTTCATTACTAATTACTTTATTGTAAATAATACTAATTAACTAACAACCACTAACATCTTAGAATTAGGGTCTACTAATGACTAACTTGAATATAATACTAATCTACTAACACCATAGAATCAGAGGTTTCTACTAATCTACTAATTTACTAATGTCATCTTTCCTCACTGCAGCTGTCTCTTGTTCTGCCTGTTTTTTCACTAATTATCTTTCTTTGGTTCCTCTATTAACTACAGCTGACTCGTTTCCGCTTTCCATTCTCTAATTGTATGCACTTGCCCAGTTCATGTTCAAGTGTCTTATGTGTGAATCCGGTCCGCGTATTATGTGTTCCCTTGTTATTTTACTAAATTGTTTCTGCATTTATTCAGTCATGTTACTGTTTATCTTTCCCAGTCCATCGTTCTTTAGTTGCTCTTCAACATAACTAGTTTTTGCAGGTATTCAGCTGTGAGCAGCCTTCTGTGAGGACGGTAGAGCATGGCCCCAAAAGAGAAAAGTCACTCAACTGGGGAAGATGATGATAAGGTTGTGTTGAATCTTATGAAGAGAAGCTTCATGAGAGGATATGCATCCAAAAACACTGTATTTAGAGCGTGGTTGGACGGGGCAGAGGGAATTGAATGTGCGTTGTTGTCAACAGGCTGGCGCAACCATCAAGTGAGTTGCATGACGCGGGTCAAAACAGCATGTCAGATAGTGAGTTTGAAGTCCAATACTTCCTGAAACCTAAATTAATATGATAGTCAATATTTTGGGCTCTATTTTTCAGAATCAATAGTGTATGGGTGCAATCAATGGCACAGAATTTTGACCGTGACAACAGAATTTTGGGAATTAGGCTGG
Source organism: Ilyophis sp. 1 JC-2022 (assembly GCA_022702515.1). NCBI lineage: Eukaryota > Metazoa > Chordata > Actinopteri > Anguilliformes > Synaphobranchidae > Ilyophis > Ilyophis sp. 1 JC-2022. The sequence continues at coordinate 15,206,075 of CM040406.1, read as the reverse complement.
ATTATGCTCAATATTTATTTATCAGTGAGTGTGTTCCAGATGGATTCAATCATAGCCAATCAATTAACCAATTTTCAATCCCTTTAAGAGCAATTCATGCCCCAGCGTACTGCAAATTTCCGTGTTCTACCACTGCACTGGAAGATGAGGATATACTCATCAGAAGAAGCTTCTCCCGAGAGGAAACTGAAGTTGTTGTGCAGGAGATGCAGTCATTGTGGAAGAATCTGGCATCTCAAGCCGCCCGCCAACAGCAGATGAGGTTAGCGCTAGAACCTCCAGGATTAATTGTATACCTAGAACCACCAATGCGTAAAATGGACTTGCACATCTATTCTGCATTGAATATATATGTTAAAACGCTAATAATATACGTATATCAATGTAATAATGCATTTGTTTCACAAGGGAAGACATATTTTCAAGTCTAAAATCACAAACTTTAAACAAAATAATGTTTAATCATTCAACTTGTGTCATAGACCTTGTCTAAGCAGGCGGGCGGCACATGTGCAAATTGCAGTCGACGTTGACACCAAAATGCGCTGCACATAAGCGGCCTTTGCCATTTGGGGGTCGTTTCAAAAACCAGTTGGAGGCCCACTGACTCTCTGTTCCCATTCACTACTACACCCCCCACCCCCCAGAAACCATCTTATAAATAACTCAACAAACAACTGCATGCAACTGAAATTAGCCTTCTCACTTTAACATATTCCCAATGAGATTTACAACATTTTGCTTTGAGAAGTAATAATCATTGGGCTACTATAACTACAACAAATGCTGCATCAAGCGGTGCAATGTGCTCTCTCGGTATGAACACACAGCAACAACAATTGTTTTAACAATTTCCCCAACTGCCCTCGATATCGTAGAATTTAAAGCAGTTTGGCTCGCAGCATTTTCTATTAACAACGATGCTGAAAGCACATTGCTAGTCAAATTTGTTTTTGTGGACGCTGCACTTTTACTAACGAAAACACAGAAATTTCGATGAATCGCTCAGCATGACCCATGACAAAATTCTAATGAAAATGCAAAAGGCCACTTTGCGTTTTCATTTTCAAGTTAATGTAAGACTATCTGACAGTGACTACCGACATCACAGACAAATCAGACGCCACTGTCTGGAATTCTTGGTTGGGTTTGGTTTTAGCCGTAGAGTTCAGTGGTTTGAACGGGCCCCTGTAACGTGCCCCCTTCTTCAAATATCTGAAATTCTGTAGGAGAAATACAATTTCATGAGAAAGGGGGGGCATGGTCATCTTTAAAAACACCTCTTTCTGGATGATAAAAATGTTTAGTGAGGATTATCGCTGAGTACCATTAATTAACAGTTAGCTTTGACCTACCCAAACCATGCCAGGAAAATGCACCTCAAACTATCATGGAATCAAAAAAACTGTTGGAACACTGTTGTGCTTCTATTTTTTTTTTTTACCTTGGTGCCCAACGTGGGGCTGAGTATGTCCAGTTCTCCACCCTAATTTGGAATATCTAATTGACTACTTGTAGCTGCGTTCCTACGTGATCTCTAATGCTGATTCAGGAGAGTGAAGACATACACGGTTCTCCTCTGAAACATGTGGTGTCACCAGCCTGGTTCTTTTCACACTGCCGCAGCCCACAGTCGAGATCGCACAGAGCTGAGACTGAGGAAGATATTTCATATGCGGCTTTGGCGGACCCCTAACCGACTGAACCCTTCCATACCGCTGGGTGACGCAAATTGACAAGTGACCGTAAGGAAAGAATGCCACCCTACATTACTCTGTAGCTAAAGGCTTCTCTGGCCCTGTCTCCAGACTGCAACTCGTTATAAGCTTGATCATAGTGGTGCGTTTTTAATCTAGACTTAAATATTGAGACTGTCTGCCAAGTTACTCACGCATTGCCTACAAAGCAGTGTCTGTAAATCATTAATTAAAACTTGCAAAAACTAGGTCTGCCATTAAAAGTATCATTATTGATATCAAAATGAGGCCAAGTTACAACAAACAGTATTGCCTATCATAGCTCACACTAATTAAACTAGTTCTATTCCAAATCAATGCTACCCACGCTCTCTCATTCCACAGAATGAACCCGACAGATCGCTGTCTGGGGTTAAGTTACAAATTCAGTCCAAGGCTTTATGGCCTACCTTGTATTAATGTAGCGATCTGAGTCATGAAACGATTGTGGGATTTTTATGTGAAATGATAGAGAACGCATCTCAGAAATATATATTTTTTTAAATAGCTTCCCACAAAGATTATTCAGGTGTAAAAGAAATAGTTTAAATTTTTACAATTAAAACAAGCTAGCTGCTGCAGGAAACAAAGATGGCGACGACAACAGTTTTTGAAAAATATTCTGTGGCATTAGAGGTGGCATGTTCTATTGGCTGAAGTAGCATCACATATGCACTTCCTTATAAATCCAAAACCATGACATTCACATCCTTATGTGGATATAAAAAAGCATTACGTAATGATCATTCGTCTTGGCTGTGTCTCATGCAGCTATCTAAGACTACTTTGATAACACTTTGTTATTGGTTGATGAGATGTCATTATTGGGTGATCAGATGTTGTTATACAATGGAGATAATTATTATTTGTGGGCAAGCAGCCTTTGTGATGAAGAATTCTGCAGGAAAAATTTGAATAATTGGAAGAATAAGAAGAAGAATAAGCGGAAGAGGAAGGTGAAAAACGACAAAAATAACCCAAGTTTATTGTGTGGATGTGTGAAGTTGTATCTGAATTATGTTTGGTTACATGAGGTCAGAATGTGAAGACGTGAATGTTTTTAAGGGCTAAGTGTATGTGGTCATTGTAGTCATTTCTGTAGGAAACCCTGGAAAGTACCAAACTCGGTGCTGTATAGGTATGGGGTATGCCCCACCAAGTCGTAACTTGGCGGATGGCATACCTGCCAACCCAATTGGGTTTTGCCATTGCCACATGCATGATCTGGATTTGAATCGAGACCATGGGGCTCGCTCATTCATGCACCACTGTGTGGCGCCTTAATGAAATGAGCCAGCCTGCATTCGTTTTTCATTTTTTTTTTCACAACCACTAGCCAGATCACCTCAGCATCTGAATTTTTGGATTCTGAAAACAAACAAACATATGAAAATGCTCTAGGCTGAGAAAGTGGAAATGGCGATAACATATAAAAAGTAACCAGTATTTTTACGTTATTAAAACGATGCACACACATCAGAACGCACGTCTGAGCTTCATCAACATCAGCAGGGTCATGCAGAGCACCTTTTGAGGGGCAGGTGCTCAAAGTGAGAAAAGGGCACACCCAGTTTTTACACCCAGTTATTGTGCCGAATAGAGTACATGTTTACCAAAGTGAATGAATGAATGAAAAGTAATTACAGCAACAATAATAATGCAAATATTATTATTTAAATTGTTCATTATTTATACAAAATGTGGGTGGCACAGTGCATGATATTCTAATGACCTGTTTTTTTGTACCTGCCCCCTGGGTTGCCAGCTTTCTACGGAAAAAATATTTGTGGGGTTATGCATTTTCAACGTGTCAGTGACAGTGCCTTTAATAACCACATTTGCCTTTGTAAAATCCTGCCTTTGTGCATCGTAGTTAAGCTTGGGTGGTGGGGAAGGGAACGAATGCTTTGATACTTCACATAGCCTTGATGAAATTATCATAACGAAAAAAAGTTTTAAAAAAAATTGGATTGACCTAATATTATGTACAGTGCAGAGTGCACGCAATATTATTTTGTAGCATGTGATGTATTCAACATAACCACTCACAAATACCTAATAATAGCCTATTACGTGACTGCAACCACTGTCCAATGATTTATCTTTATTGACTGCATCTGTCACATGCTGGAAGGATGTGGCCAGGAAGGAGAGAGAGATTGTAACCTGGAGCACTGTTACACTGCGGGAGAGTTCATTTGTGCTTCCTAATAATTTTGGAGCAGCTGAGCAGACACAAAAACAAAATCATCTCTTTGTCAAAGCGAATATGATCCAGACACTGTCTATCAATGAATCCATCTAATATTGGTCCAGTAAGATATAGATGGTCAATCATATTTTTACGTATTTTTCTTTTTATGACAGCTTTTTGATAATTGAAAGTAAAGGAAAATAAGACCAAAACTAGGTTCAAATAACGTGCGCTCATTCTAATAACCATTTATGCGAAAGATGCTGTGTTTTTTTATCATCATCTATTGGTGGCGCTCAACCACCATTTTTTCCGGACAAAGTTGCGCGGGAAAAAATTGCAGACGCCTCGTTTTCATCAAATCTCCACCCCGTGTGTGCATATACTGGACAGTCTCTTAAAACAGCGGATAATTCAAATGTGTGAATCACAAATAGCTAATTTTGGGAGTAAGTGCCATTTCCGTGTGATTATCCCAACTCTGAATCTGGCCGTAGGTCTGTAATGAAGGTCAGTGGGGCAGGTGGTCAAGCGTTAACTGCATACTATGAACTCAGTAGGACATTACACAGAGATACTAGATTCTCCACTCGTATTGGCAATTACAGGTGAATATTATTTAATTGTTATTTTATAAAAAATCTGGGCTGTATTTATTTCATGTTGTAAACGGTTAAAAATAATAAGACTACAAAGTGCTATATCACCTAATTTAAAAATATATAAATATCTGTCATTAGTGAATGTAACCTTTGTCAATCTTGAGTGTGCTTTTCACTTCAATAAAGTCGTCCATAACTGAAAAAAATGTAAATATTTTAAGTGTGAGGGTCTTTTTTTAATGTTTTATTGATTCCCCATCAAATATTTCATAAAGGCATGCCCTTATTTAAAGAGCATGAGAGAAAATACTCTAACTGTATAATCTATTATTCAGATGAAAAAAACGGAGCCTAAAGTCTCGTTTAACATAAGGGATAAGAGACTTCAGTGGCTTGTCTTAAATATGGAGATGCGTTTTGATGCTCCATTAAAATCACTGTTCTTCAGACAAACTTTGCAAAGAAACCAAAGTGTACAGAAAAACTCTGAAAAAACAAAAAATATATTTTGTTTCAGAATCAGCGGCACACAGTGATTCCAAAGACCAGAGAGAGAATCTGGTTTAAACTGTCTCTCAAGAGCTGGTGTCTTTGACTCTGCAAATGTCCCATGAGCCAAATTACTACCGGGATTTATTTTATTAAAGATGAAATATTCAGATTTTACTCATTACATTGACAAACTTCTTTCAGAAGTATATGCAGCTTTCAAACCAGAGTCGATGCATTTTTAAACGGGTCCCATATGAGCAGAAAAGGGCTTTTTTGGGGGGAATTTCTCATTTTATAGGTATGAAATAAGACTGCTGTGATATCGTATGAGTATCAACAATTCCTTGACGAGACACGCAAGATCAATGTTTTCTACGACCATATGTTTGGGTTCTGGAGCTTTGTTGTGGTGGAACGATTGTATTGAAATAGCATTTCAGGGAAGAGCATTAGGCAGCCTTGGATAAGGCAATGATGTTGTTTTGTCAAAAACATCTCAACGAGAGACTTCTAAGAAATGGAAATGTATGTAGGCGAGTTGGATCAAAATTGCACATAATTACACCATTAGCCATCACGGCACAAAGCATTCAGAATCTAATTTGCACAAAAACCGTTTTACCTTTGAGCCCTCAAAGGTGTATCTGACGAGAATCCTCCTGAAGGTGGTTTTGAAACAAATTTAACCCAGCGGACTCCAGAAGGGAATCATTTTATTGGGACTATAATGAGGTACAATGTACAAGGCAAATGTTTTCTTGTGGATCCAACCCTGTAGGCAGTTCAATGTTTCTCTTGTACAGACACTGTGTTAGTGTCTTATATGGAAACCTGGTAAGAAACTGTTATGAGATTTAGGTTTGACATAAATGGTATCTGGCACTAATGGGTGATATGCAGTATAACATAAATCAATTAGTTTGTTTATGTTAATCATGAAAAGAGAACAGGACAAAATCAGAACAATTATAAGGCCTGGATTCAATCAACGTCTGTCCTTAGCATTGGCTCACAATTAAAAGCAAAGGTCAAAGTTAAGGACACACTTTTGGATTCAACTGGATACAACTGACAATTCACCTCTTCCCTGGCTCCTCTTCACTGGTAAATGTAGTGAAGAGGCACAGAAGATGCTTCACGGGAAATCTGCCTTTTTGGCTCCGCCCCGTGTGTGAGCGTGGAGTGGGTTTGCTGACCTCAACCCTGCAGCACAAAAGACCCCCCCTGTTCAGCAGTCCAACGGCCCCGCTTTTCACTGCGATAACGTTGGACACAGACTACTGGGGCCGTCGGAAAGGGGTAAGGAGGGAGTGACGGAGGGTGCTCACCCTGGAAGGTCGGCACAGACAGTCACCGGTGGTTTGAAGAGGACTGTGTTCTGTCGTTTGGCATCGCCAGTCTGGTCTTGGTCTTGTCATGGTAACCAGATTTACAAACCAGATTACAAAATATTCTACCTCATCTATTCCAACCCTCCCCCCTTTCCCTCCGTATCAGTTAGATTCATGACAAGAATAGGCTTGGGAAAAGAATATCCAGAAACATGTTAAAATATGTCAAATGTATACACAAATCAATAAATATGCATATGTATCCCTCTGTAATTCAAATGCTTCATTAACATGAAATACAAATGAGTATTTACAAAACCAAGAAATTTCCAAAAACCAAGAAAAACAGAACAAACACAGTAATATTGGAAGATATACATATATAATTACATATGTATAAACATGTATTATGTATCATATCATGTATTATTATCACTCTCTCTTTCTCTGTATCTTTTGCTCTGTCTTACTCTCTCTGCCTTTCTGTGGAGTTAGGAATTCATAAAATAACGACTAATAAATGTAATGGTCTGTCCACTCAGACGGCGTTGGTGATTATAAGTACAATTACACAGCAAGTTTGATGTGCGCTGATAGACTAAACAGCGGGCGCTCATAAATATGGATGACATGTCTTAGAAAATAAATTAACCAGGGGCCATCCACTCCACTGACCCACTTAGGCTGTCAATTACCAGTCTGACAATGGTGTCGTGAAAGAACCCAACTACCACCAAGATTTAGCCATGCATTTAAAATTACTCTTAAGCCCTGTACTGTAAGGCAGTCACATAATTAATCAGGAGATCACCATGGACTGACGTTAAGGACAAACTAATTTACTAAAGCTTTTTACAAGAGTACAGTGTCCAGTCTGTAGAAGATGATGTGGTAATCAGGAAGAGAGTGGGTAGGGAAAAGAAGAATAAAAGACTATAGCGTCTTACTGGAGTGTTGCTGGCTTTGTGTAATTTATTTATTTAAATTAATAAATTATTATTACTATTATCATTATTATTATTATTTTGGTTGCAATAAATTTCCCACATTTTTATGGGCGGGTTGTCAATTGTTTAGAGTAGTTTTTGTGCATACTCTGTTGTTACTACACTGCAGTTATTGTCTTTTTTTGTCATTGGTTTTATTTATTTTATGTTATCATGTTTCTCTATTTCTTCAGCCTAATAATAATTTATTATGTTTTATTTGGAAGCACAAGAAGGATTACTATTCTTCTGTGAATTTCCAATCAGAGCCGAGAACAGGGGCCTGATTCAGAGTTCAGATAATCACGTGCCAATGGCAGCTGTTCCCGAAATTTTGCTTAGCTTAAGCTATTTATGATTCACATATTTGACTTATCCACTGTTTGACTTATCTGTCCCGTATATACGTGTGCGGGGCTTGATTTGATGAAAATGAGGTGTGTCTGCAAGATATGCGGATTCAGAGTTTTCACTTAGTTATTTTTTTTCCAAAAAAAGTGGTTTATGTCTAGCGCCACCAATAGATGATTATGAAAAATTCAGCATCTTTCACTTAAATGGATGGTAGAATGAATGTATGTTATTTGAACATAGTGTTGAGAGATTCACCAAAATGGCTGGCTGGCTGCCTGCCAAAGCGAAAATCTCTACTTGCTGAGCAAATACTATATGTAAAGGGAAATAAATAAAAATAAAAAGTGTAGCTAATATAATTAAAATCTAACCAAACTCAAAAAATGATAATCGCTCAGCATAATTGAACATAATATTGCAAGGTTATTTTCCTTGGCCTAACCTACTTGCAATTATCAAAGAGCTGTCATAAAGATGTGAAAGTATGATTGACCGTCTATATCATACCATCCAATTTAAAGCACCTGATTTCAATTTCATTATCTCTGCAGGTATACTTAACCCCTCCAGATTTGCGGTGATCAAATTTGTCTATGTGAATGTGTTCTTGTGTTTAAGAGTGAGGAGGAGGTTGGTCTGGCAAAGAAGGGAAAGGATACACATACCAAGATTACATGTTTTAGGATTAATTGATAGACAGTGTATGAATTATTTTCATCTCATCAGACGATTTTATACTTGTGTCAGCTCAGCTGCTCCAAAATGATTAAGAAGCTCAAATTAACTACTAGTATAGCCTACCTTTGTAATCTCTCTCTTTCTCTTTCCTGGCCAAATGATCCTTCCAGCGTGTGACAAAATAAATAGTTGAACAGTGGTTGCACGTAATATTATTTAATCTTTTTGTGCAGATGCCAAATTTGGTAAATTCTCACCTATTTAGGGGGTGTTCTATTTAAGGCTTTATAACTTTTGTGAGCATCACAAAAACTTGGTAAATGGCTTAAATTAAACAAGACAGTGGTACAATTTACAGTCCTAACTGAGATTAGTTCATTTTCATAATTTAGGTCAAAACAAAGTGCTACAAATGCAAGTAAATCTTGGCAAAAATGCAAAAAATAATAATTGCACTTAGAAACTCTGTATTTGGCTGAGAATTGTCACAAATTGTGTACTAATAAAGATAAAACATGGAGTTTGTTGTTTCCACTCATTGTTTGGTTGCAGGAAAAAATGAATATCTGAGTTGAGCAAAATCTTTGCGCCAGCGCCATGGCCACTAGGGGACCTGCGCGAAGGGGTTCATTTTATTAAGTAAATCGTAAAAATATATCTATATTTCTGTACTTAATATTGTGTGCAACCACTGTGAAGTATCAAAGCATTCGTTCCCTTCCCCACCACCGAAGAGCAACTACGATGCACAAAGGCAGGATTTTACAGAGGCAGATGTGGTTATTAAAGGCACTGTCACTGACATGTTGAAAATGCATAACCCCCACAAACATTTTTTAGTAGAAACCTGGCAACCCAGGGGGTCGATGCAAGAAACAGGTCATTAGAACATCATGCCTTGCGCCGCCCACACTAATGGAGCAAAGGTTATAACACGGCATAGATCACCCTGCGTAAAAGCCACGCAGGTGAGGCACTTAAGCGCAAGACTATTAATCTCTGAATCCAGCCCTTTAAGTGTACAGCTACATTGGTGAAAATAATCTCCAAAATAATATACCAAAATATTTACGTTTTATTACCCCCCAATCTTCACAATATAGAGTAGAATAGAATACAATTAAATAGAATAGAATAACTATTTTTCCTGAAAGGGAACTTGAAAAATACAGAAATTTTCAGTTTCAGAAGCCTAGCTGTTTTACAACATGAAAGTTCATTCATAAATAATAACAGGTCTACTGTGTATATAATGGCGTAGTGTTGAGAGTGACATTACACTAATCACAACATTAATATGCTTATGTCAAGGAAAGGGAAATAAATAAAAAAGTAGTTCCGTGTTCTTGCCTAAATAATGAATCTGACATTTTTCTTCTCAAGCTACCTGGGGCTGGGCATTCTAAATAAGCCAGCGCGTTAATAAACAGCTCTACACTGGAGGGTTAAAGTGAACAAAATGAAATGCACATTGATCCCACAGCATCAAGCAGATGGAAACTTTCAATTCGCACAGGCAAATCTCAGAGGCAGCTTGTGCAAATTGCTTGCTCTCCTGTAAGAGCTTTTTCTCTTTCTCTCTCTTTCACTCACTGTTATACGCTTGGCGAGGAAACGCTATGAGGACAAAAATACAGCAGTCTTATGTGAGAGGGGCTACCTTCTTTCGTGGAAGGGGGTGCAGCACTGGGCGTGCAGGGGGAGTGGGGTGTTTCATTCTTGAATTTGTAGAAGATGTGGGGAGCGCAGGAGAATAATCTATGATAGAGTCAACATCCAATGGCCTTAAATTGCACTTGGTGGTTGGCTCTTTTCACATGCAAATGTCTGGATTGTTGCAGGAATATATGTGGAGCAGACTCCCCCATTCAGCTGTCTGCTGCATTATCAGCAGTCTCTCTGGCTCTCTAATGACTCGTCCTGCACGTGTGTGCGTGCGCGTGTGTGTGTGTGTATGTGTGTGCACATGTTTGTATGTGTGCGAGTGTGAGTGTGTATGTATAAATTAATGTCTGTATCAATGTATGTATCTATCTACAGTGAGCACCATAATTCATTGGACAGTGGCACATTATTTGTTATTTTGGTTCTGTACTCTAGTACTTTGAGTTTGAAAGGATACACTGAGGTTGAAGTGCAGACTGTCAGCTTTAATTCGAGGGTATTTTCATCCATATCGGATGAACCGTTTCGAAATTATAGAACCTTTTGTACATGGTCCCCCCCCCCTCCCCCATTTTTTTCGGGCATCAAAAAATATTGGACAGTTTAACATAATGTAGAATAGAGTAATCAATTGTAATATTTGATCGCATATCCTTTGCATGCCATGACCTCCCAATGTCTGTGACCCAACAATAACAAAAAAACTCTTACTATACGATGCTATAACCTCTCTGCATTTGAATGGATCTCTGTGGGAATTGGGAGGTGGGACTACATTTAGCTGTAAATTATGCTGGAACAGTATGGAATGCATGCTTGGTGAAATGGCTGTAAGTCATTAAGGGTCTCAGGTATCAAACAAGCCTCAAACCATCACTCTGCTGCCAGATATGCAGTAATCACTTTAAGGGTTGTTTGAGTGATGGTTTGAGGCTCGTTGTCATTATATCCTTTCAAACTCAAAGTGCTAGAGTATAGAACCAAAATAACAAAACGTGTCACTGTCCAATGAATTATGGCGCTCACTGTATGTGTTTGTGTTTGTGTGAGTGTGTTTTTGCCTGATAATCAAGCTAAGAAGCGCATGGCTTGCTGGGACCAGGAATAGAGAGCTGGGCCAAAATCCAAATCCTTTCACATCAAGACAGATTTTCTTCAAATCCAAAAGTATAACACAAAGGGGGGGGGGGGGGGGGGGGGTGGGGGTATTATTGTGCACTGCACCGCAACCCCCTAAATATTTTCCATGACGCAAGTGTCAACTCGACAGCCCATGGGGTTATCTTCCTGAGATATATATATATATCTTCCTGTTATGATTCTTTAGCAGCGAGTACTCTGTGGCTATCCTGCTTCTATTAAAGGAATATTCCACCACTGAGATCTCATCTACTTCACACAATCACATGTTTCAAAATGAGTAACGTTAGTAACACTTGTTCAAAAACACTGTATTAAGAAGGTAATAGAAGGTACGGTGATACCTGTGTGGGGTGCAGCGTCGCATCAAGAGGAGAGTGAATAGGGTATTTGTGTTACAAGTGAAAATCACTGCATCAGAAATAGAAACCGCTCAAACACACCGCAGAGTCAAGCCTCTGTCATTGCACCTGCAATACCAGTGCCACAGATGCAATTAAAACTGTGACACTTTCTTCACAAAATGATTCCTGTTTCCTCTCCCAGAGAGTGATAGGAGTGTGAGAATCTGAGAAATCTCATTCGGTAGGTGAGATTTTTCCCAAATTATCTCATACTTTCACATGGCAAGTTTGTATTTTTGTGTGCAGTTGTGTACCACAGATAAAGACGGTTATTTGACCGGACAAACCATGCTTTACGGCAAGGGTGCAGGAACTAAAGATTGGTTCTCAGTGGAGATAATATGAATTACCCCCCATTACCAAATATTAAATTCTACAGTGAGGCTAAGTTTGGATTGGAGTGTTTAGGGTACGGGGTGGGTACCCTGTTCTCAGATGAGTTATTGGGACTAAAAATATATTGCAGTTAGAGAGAGAAACAGTGCCCCCTAGGAAATGAACCCTTTAAAATGGGCACACATAGACACACCCTGTCTCCCACGCACACGCGCGCACACACACACATCCTGGTGTGAAGTGACATCAATGGGCAGCAGGTGTCAGAGATCCACCCTGCTGCCAGCCAGCATGACCTGGGTGTGAGAGGTAAGCTCTGAGGGGGTCACGCTGTCTAACCAGGAGACCGTCGTCATTTATTACGTCGACTGAATTAGGGCAGATTACATCATCAGAAAGGGTGTGCCATCTGATTGGCTGTTCCTGTCGTAAGGGAGAGGAAGGAACTGAAGGAGGGGAGGCACTGAAGCTGTTTACCATTGGGGGTCCCACAGGGAGAAACCTGAAGACGATGTAGTGTTAGGATAGATAGAGGACTCGAGTATCATCCAAAACACACCATATAACTGTTCTCAATTTTAAACTGAACAAACACATGTTGGTACAGTAACCAATTGTAGCCACGCTTTTTAAATATCTCTTTATGTGTTTGTTTTCCATAGAATGGTCTAGAAGAGCAGCTTAAGGGTTCTAAGATTTACTGGACTCAAGAGAACATTCTGTAAATAAGATAACTGCTAATTGAACAATCCCTGGAGACAATGAGTCAGGCCTCATGTTTAGTCTCTGGAAATACTAAGTTTGTCAAGTCAGAGGAGAAAACGAGAGAGCGAGAAAGACAGAGAGAGAGAGAGACTTATGGTTAAATCAAATTTAAATAATCAAGCCATCTTCCCCAAGGTAGCATATTGTTTAAGATTTCCTATCAGACTGAGTTTTTGAAGGCCAGAGAGAGAGAGAAAGATTGTGGAAGGGAGGGGGAGCGAAAGAGGAGAGTACTAAGTGAAAGAAGGAGATAAACACATCTGACAGGGAGGAAGCGATAGGGTGTGATGAGAGGGAGATAAAAGAGATACATATTCATGCATATGAGCTGTGAGGTTGCAGAAACAGCATTAGAGTTGCTCATTCAATGTAGTCAGCATATTCTGCAATAACAGCATTTTACCACTGGGGGCACCAGAGAGAAGAAAAACCAATAGAATACAGTGGTGGCAGCCAATGAAAACAGTGCCTATTCAGTTTTTTCCCCCTTTTTTAGAATTTCATTTTTCAAATCCTCTGATGTTGGCATAATTGCTTTGCTAGTGAATGACATGGCCACATCCTCTTGACAAAATCTTTCAAAATTTTGCTGGGCTTAGCGTTGCTGCATTCTGTGGATGTCTGTAGCTGGATAAAACGTCCCTGGCTGGTAACCAGCCCTGGGATTACTGCTTATCTTGTTGACTGCGTCTTTTGTGGCAGCTTTTCTCATCCCAGAAACTGCACAGAGACACAATCCTCTCTAATCTAATTAAAAAACTACAGGAGAAAAACACCAGATTGCAAAAGAGCCTTTCCTTTCCAAAAGAGACTGTTCCGTATAGGAAAAAAAGACAACAACAGAACCATTTTGTGGATAAGAGCCTATTTTTTGTGGTCATCGGTGGCTGGTGAAGGTAAAAACGTATCTACAACTACAAATATTCTCATCTGGGCTGCTGTGGTTATGCTATATGGAAAATGCCTATCTATCTGTGGGGCTATTCTTACAATAGCATTAAAAATACCAGTTATCTTACCAAATTGTGTATATAAAATGAATGACATATGGATGCTTTACACTCTAGAAGTTTAACTGCCAACAGTGAATCATTGAATCTTTTGAATAATGAGGGTTTTTTAATCTATTTACATATTTTTTTTCGAAATAATTGAAACTCTTATTATTTTTCTCTTCTACCGCATATTGATTTGAGGGTATTTTTGAGCATAAGTATTGACATAGTATTATGTCTCCTCTATACATATTGACCTGATGATTTCACGTCATTGATTTTTTTTTCTTCCTTATTTGACTAAACACATATGCACACGGTGAAAACAATGTCCTGGAGATGGCTGGGCTAAGAAACGCAGCAGTGCTCAATCTGAGTGTCGCGCACCTTCCGCATAAATCAATACTTCCCAGAAAGCTGCATGATTGTAGGGGTCACGTCTGAGACAAAAAAAAAAAAAAAAACTCACTGAAACCCCATCCAGCACGTGCGACCAATCAGAGGGCTGCGTTGGAGTGCTTCTGCCTAACGACAGGGCCCCAGCTTGGCTACGACAGCATCGTGCCAGTTTTTCAATGACTATTGTCAGGGAAGGGGGACCTCTGCTCTGTCTGTTGGGGCAGATGGATGGGTCAATCCCACTATCGACCAAACGCTGACCGTGAGCTTCGCTGCAAAAATAGGGGTTTGGCAAAGCAAGTGGAGCAACCCATTGTGGAACGAGAAGAGGGTGGGCAGGGTGGCTGTAGCTGAAGTGACTGCTTTACCCCATCATCAGCATTCCAGAGGTATAGGAGAAAACCACTCCTCCCTGCCTCCTACCCCTCTCCCCAATATCCATATCCACATCCACACCCCACACACACCCCCACTCTCCTGGCTGTGTTCAATAGTCTGTGTGGCTGAACGTGGGATGCAAGTGTCTGAGCAAATATACATGTACATGTGTGTCTACCTTATTTTCTTGATGTGTTCCAGTGCAAACAGGTATCATTTGAGGATTTTTCATCTTTTGAATATCTTGCTATTACTTTGAAATGTAACCCTCAGGTTCTACTTATCATAATATATTATAGACCACCGAAATTGTCTAATTATTTTTTTGATGACTTTGCTGAACGACTCTCCACAGATTTTGACTGTCTGTAGCCATGGTATTCAAATCACGGTCCTCGAGGTCCAAGAACTGCTGGTTTTCCATGCTCCCTTTACCTGGGAGTCAGGTGTGAAGACAGTCCAGCCAATCAGTAACACTAATTGTTCAGTTAATTACCTGGGAGAAAGAAAACCAGGGCCGGATTTGGATTTGAGGTCCAGATTTGAATATCCATGGTCTATAGCCATATCAGGTTATTTCAATATCAACATCGATAATCTCATTGGCAACCATGCTAAAGAATAAACTCCTGCCAAATGCACGTAATGTAATGTAATGGGTAACTTTACAGGTCTTTGTTTGTATCACAAAAGAGCTGACTAGCATGATAGAGACCTTTGGACTCTCCAACATGTCTTAGGGCTCACCCACAATCAGGGAATACCCTGGACCTGATTATCATTAGGGCTCTCAATATCACTAATGTTGTTGCCATTGATGTTGCCATATCTGACCACTTCTGTGTTTTCTTTGATATGGTCATAAATCCAGAAAGCTGCTCCCAGAGTTCTGACAAAGAAAGCAGAACCCATTACACTAGTCCTGAGATCACTGCATCCGCTTCCACTGTGCCACAGAATAGATGTTAAAATCCTACTGCTTGTCTACACCACACATTGCTGGAATAAACTTCGATATGAACTGGACGTGCCCCAACTCTCACCTCTTTTAGAAAACAGGCTGAAAACATTCCTGTTCTCCATGAACCTGCACTAAATGTAAATGTATTTTTTATAATGTTGGTGTTTTTAAATAATCTTTATTCATTTATTATTGCAAATGTGTTTTAAGAATTTACTATTATCTCATCTTTTCATTTTAATGTCACTTCCTTCAATGCGCAATTGTTGGGAATCAGTTGTCTATTTGCCCAGTAAAGGCTCTCTTAGAGAACAACAGCTCATTCTTTCTTTTCTTTTAATGCTTTAATGTCTTTTTGTGAAGCAAATTGAATTTTCATTGTCTGAAATGTGCCATATAAATAAAATGTGCCTTGTCTTGTGTGTGTGTATGCGTGCGTGTGTGTGCGTGAGTCGGATGTGGGGGGTTTGTGCATGCATGTGAGTGTTTGAGTGATTAATGATGGTGATTGCTGAAAGTGAAGCATGCTGGTGTGACTTGGCTTGAATATGGGGTCCAAGGGCCTCCCTGGAGAACAGGAGACAGTGACTCAGATACAGCTCACTGCACATGATGGGAGGTTGGGAGTGTGGGGCGGGGTGTGTGGTGGGAGGGGGGTGGGTGGTACAGTCCATCTGAAAGTCAGCTGATGTTATCCTCACACAGAGATCATGATGTAATCCTTTGTAACTCAATTCCTCTCACCGGCTTTATTTTTACCCAAACCCAGCAGTGTGGTGTGCTGCTGATCTGTAGGTTAGGAATATAAAGTGCAGTTCGTAAGTATTTGGACAATTTTTGTTGTTATGTACTCCAGCACATTGTATTTGAAATGGAACAGTGCCTATGAGGTTAAAGTGCAGACTTTCAGCTTTTCAGATTTTCATACATAGCCCGCCACCTTCCACCATTTTAGGGGACCAAAAGTAATTGGACAAATTAACATACACTTAAATAAAGTAAAAATATTTAATATTTTGTCGCATATCCTTTGCATGCCATGACTTCCTGATGTCTGTGACCCAAACACATCAAACGACTCTTGATATCTTATTTTCAGGTACTCTTACAAGGGATACTATAACCTCTCTGCATTTGAATGGAACTCTATGGGAATTAGGGGGTGGGAGTAGATTAAGATGACAATTACACGGGAACAGTATGGAACACATTATTGGCTTAATGGCTGTAAGTCCTCAAGGGTCTGAGGCATCGAACAAGCCTGAAATCATCACTCTGCTGCCAGATATGCAGTAGATATGGACGGATCAATTTAAGGGTTGTTAAAATGATCTTTCCATAGAGTTCAATAGGAAAATGAGTCAGGAGAAACAACCCTTAAAGTGATCCATCAATATCTACTGCATATCTGGCAGCAGAGTAATGGTTTCATGCCTCAGACCCTTGAGAATTTACAGCCCTTTAGCTGCATACTATTCCCGTGTAGTCCAACCACCTAATAACACTGGCAACAAAATAAAATCTGACACTTTGCTGAGTTGACCTATGTTTTTCCTAATGTGCCGGCTATTTTGCTAAACCATCTAGGCCTCCGCATTGTGAAGAAGAAGTTGAGCCCTTTCATCTCAATACAATTTACGAATTAAGTTATAATTGTTCCAATTATTTTGGATGGAAGCTATTTGAGAATACGAAACAAGACAGTGGCCTAATCTTCAGAATACGCTATATGGGTAAAACGAAAAACACCAGGCGGCCTCAGCTCGCTCAACTGTAACACGCTTTTCAACGTTGACATAGGCCTTGGTATACTCTTCCCATTTCACTTATTGTAGCCTTCCTTTTTCTTTCTGATTAGTTTTATTTAGGCTATCAGTAATGCTGTTGTTCACCTTCTTTGTGATTTTGATTTGTGGTTTTTAGTCAATGTTTTGCCCATATTGTGGAAAAATCGCTCACGCGCGTAGAAGCATTTTGCAACCACTGCGGGAAAAGCATTGCATTCTTGATAAAGCAAGGGGAGCAAAACAGTGCGTCCTCGGCTTCAGGTAGCCTATACCAAGGCCTCTGCCAACACTGAAATGCGTGTTGCAGCTGAGCGAGCCGAGTCCGCTTTTAAGTTTGCATGCAATGTTTAGGTCCTATAGCGCCGTCTAGTGTGTTCCTTTTACCCATATAGCTCGTGATTCATTTTGAAGAAGATAAGGCCACTGTCATGTTTTCTATTCTCAAATAGTTTGCATCCGTAATAGTAGGAAAAATGATAACTTGAAAATTAGGACATTGAATGGATGAAAGAGCTCAACGTGTTCTTCACAGTGCAGAGACCGAACTCTATACGGTAATGAAACGTAGCCTACATGGTTTAGCAAAATAGCCAGCACATTAGTAAAATGTGGTCAACTCAACACAGTATCCGATTTTATCTTGTAGCCAATGGTGCACTGTTTTGGTTTGAGTTTGATTGTGATTGAAATCACTTTGTTGCCACAATGGTGCATACTGCACCTTTAACTAAAGAAATAAAGAGATTGGATACATTATTCTAGCTAGCTAGCTAGCTAGCTACAACTGAGCTGCAAAGCTAAAGCCTGCGATCTCCTGCCCAGGGAACAATATTACATCATAATGATATTATTTGGCCTACATTTTAGGTGGGAAAATTGTAACTGCAACTGCGAAAGGTAGAATCAATCCCGAGTCCACGTCTATAGGCTACTAATCCGTGAGTCTACGAGCAGACCACAAAGACATTCACTTAGCTGTGTATTTGTGTAATTGTGTATCTGTGTATTTCCGACCCACAGTGCTTTGCACAAAGGCTAGCTTCAGTCCTTAGCATTTTGCTAAGGTTTTTTTGAAATAGAGAAGACGTTTCGAAATAGTTTCTTATTAAAAAAGTAGATGTTTTATTTCAACAGTGGTTTCCTAAATATATAAAGCATTTTTTTTTTTTTAAAACAACTTATTTTTAAAATGTAACAAAAATAATTCTGTTTGCCAAATTAAATAGCTAGCTATATCTGTCATCTGGCTGTGATGGAAGATTTTACTTACTAAATGGAAATCACAATAAGATGTAGGCTAATCGACTAGCTCTTCTACCTTCTCCCTGTTGTCTTTATCGAGAGATTGACAGTGACCTCACAAACCAAATGCTCCACCTCAGGAAAAGATTTGTTTGTTTTTAAGATGCGGTCAGAACGATGTGTGACGTTCTTCCTGTCCATCGAGTGCAGCAACAATGAGCAAGTCTATGGCCGGGATGTCTCTAGTCTCAGGCATACCCAAAAGGCTTGCATCATAGGGTAGGCTGTGCAGTGATGCGAATAGTGATGGATACTTGCAGTCTTCAGTGCTGGATCCAGGATTCATTTAGATTGATAAATTGATTCATAATCATAGGAGATTCATAAATTGACTATTAAAAATAGTAGGGGGTCATAGCCAAATGTCAGGGGGTCATTACCAAATGTCAGGAGGTCATTATATATATTAAAAAAACAGAAACACCCTGGAAGTACATTTTAACTTTCTTTTATTGTAAACACACAATAATTAATCTTTAATTAACAATACATTCATCTTTTAGCCGATTGTAAAAAATTCACAGGTGACACATTAATTGAATGCATTGTTTCCTGTGTGTTTTTACAACAAAGATTAATGTATAAATTTCAATAAATACATTTTGTATCTTTTCTATTGGCTTTCAAGTTGTATTATTATTATTATTATTCCCTTTTTTCCAAACACAAGCGTAGGGAGACTGACTATAGTTGTAACACTTTATGCACTTTGTGATGGAAACCATCACATATGCCACAGAAATGCAATTTGTGTGTAAAGACAAGGAATACATTTGTTACAACTGTCCCCACATCAGGCACAGTTGGAACAGTGCCATGGGACTCATTTAATGCTCACAACTATAGGTAGTAGCCTAATCAAAATACCATTGCTCTATCCTCCAGAACAAATGTCTTAGGTACCCGATTAACGATCCTGCACATTTCTCTCGATTTCACAAAAAGTTAGCATCCTGACATGCCAGGAAAGATGTAATTTTTTGAGGACAAATCAAGGATCATAACTATCAAAGTTTAATTGTATGGTCATTTGAGCATAAGAATCTATCCAAAAAAACAATGCTCGGTAGGGAAGTGAAAAACGTACCTCGCATGATTAAGATTTTCTCAGAGATTTTTCACGTTGCCTTTCTAGTTACTATACAGTTCTGTGGGTCTTCCCCATGTTAATGGATGACTAAGGGGATTTGGCCTTTGTGTTACCTCATATGTATACCCCAGTGAAACAGGAAGATGAGAATGACCACATAACAGTTTGTAAAGACTCAGGTGTGCTTAAAAAAAGTTAAATATGAATGGGAATATACTTTAATTGTTTAGAACAATTTCTAGTGTTGGCAATAATTGTGACACATGTTTTTTGACAAAATATAGTTTTTATTTATTTACTTTATAAAAAAATGTTCTTTAAATAGTTTTACCGAAATTAAAGGTGACATTTCTTTTTATATTTTGAGTGTCCATGCTGATAAACGACAAAGGCATTTTTATAGCCTTTCTTGCTCATATTTTCCAGGGTTAACAATAATTCTGGTGGGCACACAAACGCGCGGCTTGTGGGCTGAACGATGGCCTCTGGGCGGGCCCCCATCGCCGCTTGGTGGGCCCCTGCTGGAACCCGGCCATCTGTCACAGATGCCGCTCGCTTTAGCTGCCACTCTAATCGACAATGAACCCAGAGTTCTGTGATAATTGCGGCTGGCTCGGTGACTTCAGCAGGTAATGCCTCCCTTTCAGGGTTTATCAAACTCCATCTGTTCCTGTTGGTATCTGACAGACCCCCATTCCCCACCTCCAACCCTCCCCCTCTCACTTTTCTCTGGCCCTGCTAGCCCAAGCAAATATTGGGCCTTTGTGAGCATGCTTATTAGAAAGCTGCTCTGTGACCCCCGAGGGGAAGCCACGCCCCACAGAAGCAGGGGTTTGCAGGCTGAGGCCCGTGTTTGTTCAATCATTAAATAAAGATAAAAGACCCCTTGTGCCCAACCCCCACTCCGCCCCGAACCCTAAAGAAAATGTCGTGTGTCAGAAACAGTTGGGGTGGGGGTAGAGTTCCCCTTTGCTTTCTTCTCTTTCTTGCTAGTGCAATGCCTCACTCTTCCCGTCTCTAGGTCTCCCTTTAAGCCGATTGTTTATCGCGGCCCAGACTCTCAATTAAAAAAAAAAAACCTGTCACGTTAAAATTGTAGGCTTATCCCATTCCTGCAGCATCCTCTCTCAATTCACAATTCGTGCACCTAGCCAGCAGACTGCTTCCTTGCGTTCCACAACCATGGAACATGCATATGCAAAACATTCTTTCATGATAAAAATGCGATGGTCTTCACAAAGCCTGCCAAATGTTGGGTTGCAAGCAGGGTTATTCAATAATTCCTAAGTACAATTTAAACAGAATTCAAGTCAAACACACTAGGTCAATGCAAAATATACATTTTTAACAAAAGGAAATTATGTTGATTTGCTCATGATTCATTTTATTGATCGATTGATTGATTGCAGGAAAGTTAAATTTCAGACGTTTTTTTAAGATATCAAATTTCTAAAATCGTTATGGGCCTATCCCATTACCGCAGCGTCCTCCGTCATTTTACACTGGCATGCACGTCCTTTGAGATAGATGCAGCCAATAGACCGCTTCTTCACGCCCCACAATCCATCAGCTGAGCCGTTCAAGTTGCCCTGCCAGAAGACCATTCAGCTGATGCAGGTGGACACCAGGACACCTGCCATCCAAGAGAATTATGGACAGTCTACTGTCAACAGCCAGCGCTAGCTGGCACAGATGCAATTTGTTGTTACGCTCATGCAAACCTCTCATTAATGTGACTTGGATATCTCAAGAATTCCCTCCCAAGAAAGGTCGACAATGCAGAAAATCATTGCTATTTCTTCTTTTAAAAATAGTGTTTGAATGTGATTTGATCATCTCCAAGTTGCAGTTTGGATGTTTTAAGGGTACTTAAAAACTGGGTGCTGTCTGCTTCTTCTGACAAAGAACCTTCTCGCTATTAAATATGTGATAAGTCACTGACCCATGATGTAATAAACAAAGGTTTCATTTTCCTCCATTATATAATTTGAAAAGTAACATTGTAAGTGCTTTCTTCATCAAAAACAGTTGCTCATTCTAAACTTGGCTGCTTTCTTTCATGGTAACACAAAAATGAAGCTGATTGCTTTTAATTACTTAAAATAAAAATGTGCACTCGCTTCAAGATGTCACATTTAATTGGCATCCAGTGATGGTGTACTAAATCTTTGCCAATGTTTAAAAAATGCATTGAACGCTCTATATATGCCAATTTAAATGAAGTGTATTTCCATTAAACATGACGACAGCCAAACGGTAGGCGAGCGCACATCACAACCCGAGAAGGAAAAGCTCTGCACTTTCAGGCAAGTTTTTTGCACGTTTTTAATTACGAAGGCTTGGATTATTTAATAGCTTCGGAGTGCATTTCAGTAACCGTTTTTTGATGGCGTTTGTAAACTGAAATATGAGCGGGCAAAGACGGACCGACAGCAGAGATTGCAGATGGACGCGTGCCATTGTCACAGTGGTCCGTGCCAAGCGCGGTACCTCCCTGCCAATTTCCTGTCAGATACTGGCAGATAACTTGCAAATATGTCAGTTTTATTTTCCAGAATTGGACAGATCCTGACCATGTGTAGTCTAATTGTAGGCAGCGTATTACCATCTGTTGGAAATAGATATAATTTTGAGTCAAAGTGGTCAGATATGGTACGCATTTTCTAGTATTATCACTAATGGTGAGTGCATGTTCAAACCATCCTTTTATCATAAAAAAATAAATAATCGGATAATAGCCTTTATAAGCCCACCAAATAAGGGGCTGCAGGCAGGCTATTCAATATTTCTAGAACTGAAATAAACTTCAAATAAAAATGATGCCACACACATAATGTCTGAGCAATGTATTGATTTTCAAACACAAAATTGTGCTGATCATCATAGGGGTGTAATTAATTACAGGTACATAAAAAGGTGATACTAATTCAACCTTATAACACATCAAGATCCCAGATGCATAGCTCATGTTAGCAAACCATGTCAAAAGTGAGCTGTTGAATCTTTCATTCTAGATTCCAATTGTGAAATTTAACTGAAGCATCAAATGAGATGCTAGCCAATTTTAAATTCACTGCCAGTGATTTCTACTTCTAGTGAAATGGCAATGTGCAACAAACCACTAAAAAGTGCTAAAATGAACTTTTGCATATAACATCCAGCAACCTTGTGAGAGCCATTCTCTATTTTATCTGAAATTAACCTTCAAACTAAAATTTTTAAAATAATTTTACGTTGAGAAAGTGTGCAGGTTTTACTGGGAATAACTTTTTTTTTTTCCTGTGAAGGAAATTCAGTTGTAGCCACCAGCAACAACAAAAAAAGACATAGACAGTGGGGCAGACCCACAACACACAAACACACATATCAAATAAAGACATTCAATAGAATCATTGAATTAATCAAACAAATTAAGTGAATTAAAGTGAAGGTATGAGTCGAGTGGAATACAGCCAAATGTCATTATTCAAAATTGAGCATCAAAAGCAATAGCAGCTCCCCATCCGCCCCCCGCTGTCCCGAGATGTCCAGTGTCATCAAGCAGTCCAACAGCTGTAGGAACAAAGCTGGCGACATATTAAAACTCCACCTCTGCGACTTTCCTCCATACACGCAGTCTCTGTCCGGTTCAAAATGGATTCGAGATGGGGCAAAAGCTTTTTGGAAAACTAAGTTCTTCCTGGAGACGTTGTTGGTGGGTCAATAGGGGGAAGTTTAATTTCTGGACCAAACAGTAAACTGTGCGCTGTAGGTGGTGCTGTCCTTCAGAGGAGACGTTAAAGGGTAACAAAACACGCTGGTTTAGCTAGACCCCGCCCCCTTTTGAAGTTCGAAAAATGTCGCAATCTGGGCGTGATAAAGAAATAATAGGGGCTGAGCTCCAGGTATCAAACCACACCCAAGCGAGCCCCAAGAAACTTGCCGCTGCCGAAGCAGAAGCAATGGTGGAGAATGCGACACGCATAATCTCGTTTTGGCTTATAATGATGCGGCCAGTAAACAACAAATCACACGCTGTACAATTAGTTACCATGCCATTTATTTTTAATAAACTAATATATATATATATTTTTTAAATAAACTAGCTAGCTACTTGCTAAGCTAGACTGAAAAACAAACTATCAAAACAAGGTACTATCAAGCTAATTATAAAAAATATACCAAAAATAGGTTACTATAACTTACTAGAATATTCAAAAAAGTGACATAAACTGTAAGCTAGCTATATATATCGCTCGCTCACTCGCTCTCTTCTAGTCTCCTATCTCCTCTCCCCGTCCACGGCACGCAGATCAACCGCTGAGATTCGCTTTTATAGCTGGGGAGTAGCCCGCCCTCGCTCCAAAACTTCTGCACGTAGCTGTACAGATTTCTATTTTGTCACCGAGTACCAAATACGTTAGAGAAGACCTTTCTGGCCAATCACAGATTGAATGTGCAGTACCTAACGTTTTGCCACTAGAGACACTTTTGAGCCAGATTCTTAAAGTTTATGCTTTTTTGCGCAGACTGCAGTAATTGGTCAAGATTTGGACCAGGATCAATGAGTAATACTAAAAACCCAAATGTATCAGTCATCATCTAAAATAAGTGGTTTTAGTGCTTTGTTACCCTTTAAACTGAGGTCCACTGTGATAATTAATGATAATTCACATTTTGAAAGTAGGGGTTGAAAGTAGGGGTGTTTGCTCCAGTGTTCTCGTCAGATTCCCATATAACTGTCTCTCAACATCTGACCACATAATCACCCTCTACATCCGATTGGCTAGAAAACCCCTTGCATTCGTGCGATTTAGATTTCTCAGGTCATCCCTTCAAAAGAGAATAGAGATTAACTATCTGGTTAAATAAAGGCTCAAACAAATATATATATATATAATTTGAACCTTTTTCATTGTTGCTTTTCTGAGTACGAGTGGGTACCATGAGTGCTCCATGTTGGCGGCGCTAAGCACAATCATTGGCTGCTGCTGACCTTCTGGGGTTCAGCTTTGTTAGCTTTTAATTTGTTTATTTAAAATACATTGCAAAGCACTTCACAAAATCTAATCTAAGAAGAGTTACTTTTAAAAGGTTGTACATACCAGGTTGATGAGCACAGTAGTCGTGCAGTGAAAGAGGAAAATGCATGTTTCCCTGGTTTCAAACTTGTTTCTCAAAATGTAAGGGAATGCACATGACTGAATAGTGTCTTGATAAACAGGCCATTCAAGTCTGTATTCCATGAATGATATACCTCACCTTCACTTCATTGTCCCTTTACCACAAACACAAAATAATGCCCTGTATGGCAAACTGGCAACTACATGCACCACTGTGTGAAGTCACTATGCGAGATTCACTGTACATTGCATGAGAAGCCATCTGCAAATGGAAAATTAAATTGCTTTTACTATATGGAAAAAGTAGAACTGTCACACATCACTTTACTGTGTACTGCACCCTGTCATGCTGTAAAGGCCGGTTTATAGCATTTGTCACAACAGTGCCTGTACGGGACCAACATACCAAAGGACATATTCTCTCTTTTGTCAGGTTATGACAGAACACGTATGATTGCCTGAACAGCTTCTATATCCACCACCTAGCGAGCTAATCTCTTTATCCAACCGACAAAAGACTTCTCATAATCCTTTTATAAAAATATAAATAAATAATCTAATTTCATAACCTTTGGGCTCCCGCTGTCTGCAGCGCCCGTGGATTGCAGAGATGTATTTGTGGAGCAGGTTAAGCCCATGCTGCTGGGAGATTCGAGCTGAGATTCCCCTTCAGGTGTCATCGCTTTACACAGGCCTGGAAATCGGTCGCTCTTGTCATGTCTAAATCGGTAACTGCCAGCAACATGCTCAGCAACATGTTCGAAGACATACACGCAGAAATGCTCCTGTTTGGAGGATGTCTGTTTTTTTTTGGGGGGGGGGGGGGGAGAAACCAAGATATATGACAACGTGATCTCAATCAATTTTACAAATAGATTAGAAAATGTAAAAACACAGCCTGAGTTTTAAAAAAAAGTTGACGCTGACAATGCTCATTATTGAATTGTCATTTGAGTGTCACTTGCCGCACAGTTCGCTGTTGCTGTGGGATGAAGAAAGTTCTGTCTCTTTAGAATTGCGTGTTGTCAAAGTTTGATTCAAGAAAGCCCATGGCAAGAAAGCCCAAGGCCTAGCTTATACAAAGCAGAAGTATCTACTTTTATATCAATAATTACTCAAAGAAGATGTCATTGGGGGAAAAATTCACAACAATGTGTGAAATAATACCGAATGTCATAGTTTAGTAAATGCGTGAAATAATATAATGTAAGGTCAAGTGCTCATATATATTCATTCAAGAAAATATATAAAGTTAATTTTTTTTCAGTATTTTAGCAATACATAAAGAAAAAAAAAAAACATTGATTTGATTATATGCTATATTTTCCTAAAACCCAGCAATTAATTTGTTCCCCTGTAGGGGACATAAATTGCAGTTCTTAATCTCAAGACGCATATATTCTCCTATGCCGAAACCTACACTGCAAGGGATATTAATTAAAATAAAAAATTCCTAAAACTTTGTTTCTGCCGGGTCTCAGAAGGTTGCAGGCTTGAATCTCTGTCATGTGCAGAACAGTTAACCTGAATCTCATCGCTAAAGCATCCAGTTATTTAAACGGGGGCACAAGCAGCAGAAGTTACATCTGTTAAGGAGGCAAATAACTGCACTGCTTTGGTGAGCATTGTCAAATCTCATCAGGAGAGAAGCACGCAGGACCGGGCCAGCGGTCACACGCTGTGGTAATCAGTCAAGCTGTCTGGGACCTCGCCCTCCTGTACACTTGCGGGGAGTCGCAGCTTAGTCCCAAAAACCTTTACTGCCGACTCCTTGGGGTTGCGGGGGCCCTGGGATCGCTGCCGCAGGGATCCTTTGTAAGTGTCAGGGGCAATGTCAGCGGGGATGGATGGGCTGGTATTAACGTTAACTATGTCAGTGGGAGATCTGTTCTGAAATTCACCCGGCTAGTGAGGCTGGTCCCCTGGACCGCTGAATGAGGGACGCTGGTGCGTGCGCATGTGTAGGTATGCAAGTGTGTGAGTAGGTATGCAAAATGTGTGTTCAGTGTGTGTGCATGGATGTTTTTGAGGATATGTGTTTCTGGTCATAAATGTCCATTTATATTTGTGTATGAGTTCGTAGATGTCTGGTATGTGTGTATTTGGGTTTATGTGTTTGAGTGCAGTGGTCGACCCACTAGTTTGCGGGGCTTGTGATCCATAGGGTGTGGGTTTTTCCCAGTTCTTCCTTGCATAGTGTACTGAACCTGAATAGATTCTTTAAAACAGCAGTCCAAGTGTCTCTCGATTGAGGTGTTTGCTAAGTAAATTGCGTAATGTGTAATGTAATGTGCATAAAGCAGAATGTCAGAAACAGGTGGCATCCAACAAAATACCTTGCTACGTTTGTATTTGTAAACTAGTTACAGCAAATATTTGGCAGTCCTGTTATGCAGTAAAAAAAATCTGTTAATATTTGTCTCAGTTCAAGTCAATGAGTGAATGACTAATTATGACAAATACTAATGACTAATGTCCTTGGTCTTGGAGTCATACTGTACTGTTTTTATTTTTTTTAAATGTTTAAGTCACCCAAAGTCAGTCAACTTCATAATCAATTGCAGATCAATAGCAGATCAAGTTCAGTAACAATGAAAACCAGCACACCCTGTGGCTCTTCATGGCCATGCTTATTAATTTTCTAACTACAACACAGAATTAGAATCTTTTTTGTTTGTTTGTCATGTAAGCTTGGCATTACCAGGCGTTTCAAAGACCAATAAAGTTGGTAGTTTTGGCCAAGACATGGTGCAGTCCATTTCAAAGTCCTGTTCATTATTTTTACATAATGTTTGCACTAGAAAACATTGGAACCACTGCAACCAACCTTTCCGATTTTGAGAACAATTGCAAAGTCTCCATAAAAGCAAAACCACAGTCAATTTGCGTCTAACGTCTTCAGCAACAACCGAGATCGAGAATCCAAAGAGAGTTGAACGTTGAGACATGACGGGTGGCAGTTTTGCACTAGCGTTGTAACCACTTTAACCAACCTTCCCGAATTGAGAACGACAAGTTCTCCACATGAGAACGAAACCCCGGTCAATTTGCCTCCAACGGCCTTATGCCTAAGAATCTCCTACGTTGTCGTAAGTCTCCATGTTTACACAACTGCTTCCGGTATCACACGAACACATCAAACAAAAGTACTCCACAAAGACACAAGTAGCTTTCACAAGGAAAAGACTACAACACAGCAAAGCAGCCATAAACAAACAAACCGCTAACAACCTGAAACAAACACCACAATACTATGTTAAAATTAACTTCAGCAAGCTGGCAATGTGCATGCAGTTACCCAAAGAGAAAATCAACCAACAAAGGGAAAATGAACCAACCTCAAGCTAGTGAACACTGCAAATACATATGCTCTCTGGAAATCCACAATAGGTGTCGGTATTTTCCAATCAAGACTCAGGTGCGCGGAAGGAAGCTCGTTAGCATACAAAATAATGAAATGGCTGCACTCACGAGGCAGCATAGGGACGTAACACAATGCAAACGGTCCTTCATAAACACTAAATAGATATTGATAAATTATTATTTGTATTATGCACATGATGTGTGTCACTTGACATGGTAATGTCAGCACCAGTAGTGACATAACATGTCTTATGCATATTTATGGTAAGGACATTTAGATATTGTTTATGTAGATTTTATGAGCTATGGTTATGATACTGATTATGTAGGAGTTACATAGCTCTTATGAAGTGTTACCATTTTTTTCTTGTGAACTTACGAACTGAACTTGGAAGTGTAACACAATGTAGATTTGAAGAGGGATTAGAAATACTTCCACACTGTTTCACCAATATTTCATTTCCACTTAAATATTAATGTAATATGTAACCAGCACAATCAATATATAACCATTTTGCTTAAACATTCTTGGAAGAAAAAGCCTTTTCACAGTATTAATAGCACAAGGAAGATTTTATTCTTGAAAACATTGTAGGACTTTCCCTTTGCACTAACAACTGACATGTCAGTTGGATTTGTTTTGCAGCATTTAAAAAGATGTATTGATGAGACAAGCCAGCTCATTGCGGCTCCAGACAGCCCGTCAGTAATTGAGCTTGAACTTCAGACTCCCCAAATACAGTTAGCGAATGTATAGTGCAGAAATTGTTAGGACAGCCCGGTTCATCTTAGGCTCCTCTGTCCTCCTTCATGACATACAATTGTTTGACATTTCCTATTTATGCCATGTCACCTTCTATTTTGCCACCTCCCAAAAGAGTGGTATGCCCTATTCTTAATGCTGTGGCAACTCTGGTGTGCCAGCATCTGGCATGTAGGTGGTTTGTTGAAACTGTAAACCAGATAAAACCACAGCACTTCATGGGGACTGGAGAAACAGGAACAGGCTTTCACCCTAAATGCTGTCACGGATCTGGACGAACAAACCAGAAGAGTCCTCTCACGTTACATAAAATACATTTTGAGATTTTCTTCTCCACAGTGACTTACAACATAGGAGAAGCAAGTACATTCACATGGTTAATTTGAGCAATAGTGCAAGACCTGGCTAACCACATCTCCATCCTCTGAATTACTGCTACAGGGCGGGGATGGGAAGAGAACCAAAATGCCAATAGGAGAGGTGCATCTTCATATCTTTTTCGATATTAGGAAATGGTATGACAGAAGTAGGCACTGCACTGCACAAATAGCAAATAAATCAGTTATCTATGACAACAAAAAAAACCCAACAACAACAACAAAAAAAACACAAGAACTTTAACATTATGTACATGTCAGCTCATACAAATGTGTTTGTATCAAAAATATGGATTTGAACCATGCAGCAGTATGGTAAAACAGTGATGTGGCTACACTGAAACTATTCCAGTCCAATTGGAAGGTTTAAATGCGATTACACCTAGATTCACAGTAATAGCAGTTTCTCTAACCTTCTATTTTCCTTTCTCACAAACCCTCCATGCATAGAGATGCCGGGTCAGAGTAACATTTCGATGTAATGGGGGGCAGCTATGCAAGCTGGAACCCCACATATCATAAGCACTCAACCTTCAGCTTCTCCTACAGGGGATTGGGAGAGGGCCTAGGGAGACTGCGCTCACAGAGATCAAAGACAATGCAATCAATAAGATATATAACATAACAAATAATGCCCAGGGTATCTCATTAATCGTAAGGTTGCCTTATTGCGCTGAACACAGGTTTACCAGCTGGGTCACTTTCCTTCATTTACTGAAATTCAGCAAAGTAGAAAAAACAAACTGAACTTCAGCTACATTTATTTACGCCAAGGGCCAGAGGCATTCAGTTTTC
Source organism: Ilyophis sp. 1 JC-2022 (assembly GCA_022702515.1). Lineage (NCBI taxonomy): Eukaryota > Metazoa > Chordata > Actinopteri > Anguilliformes > Synaphobranchidae > Ilyophis > Ilyophis sp. 1 JC-2022. Next base: position 15,176,080 of record CM040406.1, on the reverse strand, counting down.
ACATTCGAAGATTCAAATGTGCTCAAGTCAATTAAAGCACTTAGGAGTTGGACCCATTACAAGTGTTTATTTTCAATGTTCCAAACACACACTGAGTAGAACAAGGGAAAGAATTGTTAATATTTGGCACATTTCCTGATACCTATTTTCTGATAATTTAGTTTTTTTAGAGAGAACTTAATGTAAAAGTTGCTCAAAGCTGCAACTATAATGTTGAATGATAACAGTGGGACATAAGACATGCTCCAAAGAAATACCATGAGTAGCCTTTAATGTAACTATTAATGTTGTCCTCTGTCTCATTCAAAAACGTATCAAGGTGATTAGGGCAGGTAGGATTATCGTCAAGTTTCTGCTGGTGAAGTACATCAGTGTGGATGACCATGCCCTATAATACGGCTCTTAAACTCCTCATCTCCCTCCAAGATGAATGTTAATGAAGTCACAGCGCTATCCATATTGTTAGTGAGGGAGCAGGAGTCATGACATTGGACAAGTGTTCCTGTACAGAGCGAGAATGATGGCTTGGCCTTCAGTGCCCTTGAATGCAAGGTGTCTCTGCATAGTAAATCCATCTCAATCAACCCTTGATCTTTTGCGCTGAATTCATATTTTTGTTAAAGAGACTGCAGGCCAGGCTGATGTACAGTAAGTCCAACAGTCCACCACATGACACAGTTGTCCTATACCAATGGGGATTTTGCACAAGACCTCATTGTATGCACACCTTTGTTGTTTTAAATGGTGAAGACAGCAGAAAAACACAAGAGCTTGCACTACAGCCATGCATCAAAGTAGAGATTATATTTGGTTTATTTTGTACGTTATCATCATTGTTGCACTTCATGGCCATACATATGACATATGACAAAGCATTACTGTGATGTCTACAAGACATAATTTGTTATTTACTAATGTTAAATACTGCTTTGGAGTGCATTTGTGTTAAATTGTACTGTTTCTTTAAAATAGTTGAGTTAAAGTTAGTCAGAACGCATCACTTCCTGTTAGTCGCATATCACTTCCTGTTAGGAAAGCAGGAAATGCATTAAATGTAATGGAGCCACATGTGATGTGCTAAACAAAGATCTTTTTGAATCCTCCCAAAAGGACTGATAAATCACTGTCGTAAGTAATAATATTTCTTCAGTAACATGTTAAAGATAATATATTAGGGATTAGTTGATAAAAATGTGGTTGATAAGTTAAGATAAAAAAAGATTTTATTTACAAGTATGTACAATGTAATTCATGCTTTGTTACAATTCTGGTTGGTAAAAAAACGACACAAGACTCATTGTATTTGTTTTCTGTAATTTATTTCTGCAGTTTTCACTCCATGTCATGGTGAAGGAGTTAGCAGTAAACGTTTCTTCAACTACTACAACAACGACTCTTTATTTCATTTTGAGTGGAGTTTAACTTGATGTTTAGTTTGCGGTAGTCACACCCTTACGAGAACATTACAGTGAAAAGACAGATACAGATCAGTATTTGCAAGGATCAAAATGTCTTCCCAAAAAAGTGGAAAACCAGCAACCTCAGGAGGAAGATCTTCATCCTCTTCGTCTAGCAATGCACAACGTGCCCGGGCTAAGGCTGAAGCAGCCAAGATAAGAGCAGCATATGCATCAAAAGAACTAAAGCTGAAGCTAGAGTCAGCTAATAAGGATTTGGAAGCAAGCGCTAGGGATGCTGAGGTACAATTTGAAAAAACAAGAAGGGATGCTGAGGTACAATTTGAAAAAACAAGAATCTTATTAGAACTAGAAGTTTTAAAGCTACAGTGTGAAGCAGAAGCAGCTACAGCGGAAGCACAGGTTTTGGAAATGGTAGAAGGTTCCCAAGTGATAGATGAAGTTGCAGCAAAGCAGAGTGTGGAAATAAAATAGAACGCACCAGTGAATATGTTCGTTCACAAAATGCCCTGAAACAAGGTTCTCACTCCCATCACTCACCTTTTGAGGATCCATCTCATATAGAATTGGATGGGAGTTTCAAAGCATTTCCTCACTCACATGTTGCGGGCCCATCCCATACGAATCATGACGAGAGCTTCATACCACATTGGTCACCTGCAGAAGACATCGTTCAATCATCATTAGGTAACCTCAAGGTAGAATTTAAAGCAGCCGATGATATATACTTACCGATACCTACAAAACATCAATGGCCAGCATCCAATCCTGATGGAAACATGCAACCATACTTACGTCAGCAAGCAGATAAAAAATTTCAACTATACACTCCAGAACAAGTGAACGTTCATGCTCAGCCCTTCATCCCGAAACAAGCTTCTCCAGCAGTCTCGACACCTGTAGCAGAACCCTTGGCACAGTACTTAGCCAGACAAGATCTGACAAACTCCGGCCTGTACCATTTTGATGACAAGCCAGAAAACTATCGCGTATGGTACGCCTCGTTCACCAATATAATAAGCGATATTAATTTGAGTCCAGTCCAGCAACTCGACCTCATGACAAAGTGGCTTGGCAAAGAATCAGATGAATACGTGAAACGTATACGCTCAGTGTATGTGGGCAATCCCACACAGGCACTAAACAAAGCATGGGAACGTCTCCGTGAGTGTTACGCCACCCCAGAGATCATGGAGAAGTCACTTTTTCAGCGTCTGGAGAGTTTCCCCAAGCTCACTAACAAAGATCACGTCAAACTCCGTGAGCTCGGCGACTTGCTGTCTGAGATCCTCGGTGCCAAAGAAGATGGCTATCTCACAGGCTTGTCATATTTGGACACCTCACGGGGAATCTCACCAATCACAGAAAAACTGCCTTTTGGACTTCAGGAGAAATGGCTGTCTGCTGGCTCGAGATTCAAAGAAATGAACAATGGACGGTTCCCTCCCTTTGAATACTTCTGCAGATTTGTGGGCTATGAAGCCAAAAAGAGGAACGATCCCAGCTTCATGCATCAAGGGAGCGCTGCAACCTTGACCAAACCAGAAAGACCAGCCTTAAAGAAATTCAACAATGACAGAACTTTCTCAGTACATAAAACAGATGTTTACACAAGAACAATTAACAAACAAACAAATGTTGACCTGACTAAGACCTGTCCAGTGCACGACAAGCCACACTCACTCCAGGATTGTCGAGCGTTCAGAAACAAACCAATTGACGAGAGAAAAGCCTTTCTCAAGGAAAAAGGAATTTGTTTCAGATGCTGTGTGTCCACTTCACACCTCGCCAAGGATTGCAAGGCATCAGTGAAGTGTCAGGAATGTGACCGCACCTACCATGTCACAGTTATGCATCCTGGCCTGCCACCTCAAAACCCAAAGGCTCCTTCACTGTCAACAGAGAACGGCGAGGAGGGAGAAGCCGATGCTGACCCAGCTGTAGTTACCTCAAGCTGCACAGAAGTTTGTGGCGAGGGCCAATGGAACCGCTCTTGCGCAAAAATCTGCCTCATGAAGGTTTATCCTAAGGATGCTAGGCACAAGGCTGTCAATGCCTATGTGATAATGGATGACCAGAGCAATCGCTCACTGGCCAAACCAGAATTCTTCAACCTCTTTGATGTAGAAGGCAAAACATTCCCGTATCGGCTGAGAACCTGTTCTGGTTTAGTTGAAACGTCAGGGAGACGTGCCGAAGGATTCCAAGCTGAATCTCTAGATGGCAAAGTGGTAATTTCACTCCCACCACTCATCGAGTGTAGTGAGATCCCAAATAATCGTTCGGAGATCCCGACACCAAGTGCTGTGTTACGACAACCTCATCTCCAGCATATTGCCAAACACCTCCCGGACCTAGATCAGAAAGCAGAAATTCTGCTGCTTCTGGGAAGAGATGTCTTGGAGATGCACAAGGTCAGAAAACAGGTCAAGGGGCCGCACAACGCTCCATTCGCTCAACGCCTAGACCTTGGCTGGGTGGTAATAGGCGAAGTGTGCCTTGGAAACGCCCATAAGCCGACGGTTAACAGCTTCAAGACCAATGTGCTGGAAGGAGGCCGTCCTTCGATCTTTCAACCCTGCAAAGCCTACATGCATGTCAAGGGAATGCAAGATAATAATAATAATAATAATATATAAGTTTTATATAGCGCTTTTCTGAGTACCCAAAGACGCTTCACATTTGGGAAAGACAAAACAAACACTCAGACAAGAAAGGCAAATAAACAACTACAAAACGGGAAACACATAAAGAGAAAACGGGGAGGGGGGGGATGATGGAGGAGGATGGTCAGATGTCATAGGTAATCTTGAAAAGATGGGATTTGAGTTGACTTTTGAATGAGGGGAGTGTGTCAGAGTTCCGGATGGCAAGGGGCAGGGAGTTCCAGAGGGTAGGGGCGGCAATGGCGAAGGCTCTGTCCCCCAGGGTGCGGTACTTGGTCTTGGTGATGGGGGTGAGAAGGTTGGCGTCTGCGGAGCGGAGGCGGCGAGTGGGGGAGTGGCGATGGAGGAGATCAGTCAGGTATAGGGGGGCAAGGTTGTTCAGGGCTTTGTAGGTGATGAGGAGGATCTTGAAATTGATGCGTTGCTGTACGGGAAGCCAGTGAAGTTGACGGAGGATGGGAGTGATATGTTCTCTGGAGCGGGAGTGGGTGAGCAACCGGGCAGCCGAGTTCTGAACATATTGTAGTTTTTGGAGAATAGTGGAGGGGAGGCCATACAGGATGCTGTTACAGTAGTCGAGTCTGGAGGTGATGAAGGCGTGGATGAGAGTTTCGGCGGCTGAGGAGAAGAGGGTGGGGCGGAGGCGTGCAATGTTACGGAGGTGGAAAAAAGACGTTTTGGTGACGTGGTTGATGTGAGGCTTAAAGGAGAGTGCAGGGTCCATGATGATGCCAAGGTTTCTGGCCAGGGGGGAGGGAGTGACTGAGTGACCATCAATGCAGAGTGAGAGGTTCTGGGAGGAGGAGAGGATGGATTTTGGGCCGAAGATGATGATTTCCGTTTTATTGCTGTTGAGTTTTAAAAAGTTGTGGTTCATCCAGGTTTTGATGTCGGAAAGGCAGTCGGTGAGGGTGGAGAGAATGGCGGAAGTGATGGCTTTGGTGGAGATGTACAGCTGAGTGTCATCGGCATAACAGTGAAAATGAAGACCATGGCGGCGGATGATGTGTCCAAGTGGGAGCATGTAGAGGATGAAGAGAATGGGACCAAGCACTGAGCCTTGGGGGACTCCGTGTGAGACAGGGGTGGTGTGTGATTTGTGGTTATTGATGGAGATATAGTGGAATCTTTCAGACAGGTAGGAGGTGAACCAGGAAAGAGCGGAGTCAGTGATGCCAATGGATTGCAGACGACTGAGGAGGATGGAGTGATTGACGGTGTCGAAGGCTGCACTGAGGTCGAGGAGGAAAAGGATGGTGAGGGAGCCGGAGTCAGAGGAGAGTAAGATGTCATTTGTAACTTTGAGTAGAGCTGTTTCAGTGCTGTGGTGGGTGCGGAAACCGGATTGGAATGTTTCATACAGGTTATTGGAGAGGAGGTATTGCTTAATTTGAGTTGCGACGGCTCTTTCTAGCAGTTTTGAGAGGAAGGGGAGGTTGGAGATGGGTCTGAAGTTGTTGGGGTCGTTGGGGTCCAGGCCGGGTTTTTTAAGGAGGGGGGTGATGGCAGCAAGCTTAAGAGGCGGAGGAACAGTGCCAGAGGTAAGGGAGGAGTTGATGGTGTCAGTGATGAGTGGGGCGAGAGAGGTGAAACAGGCTTTGACAAGGTCAGAGGGCATGGGGTCCAGGGGGGAGGTGGAGGATTTCATGGTGAAGAGTATTTTGGAGAGGTCAGCTATGGTTATGGGTGAGAAGAGGGAAAGCCGGTGATCAGGGGGTGGGGGAAGTGCCGGCTCCAGGTCGGGGGTGATGGCAGAGGCGGTAGCAAGCTGGTTGTGGATGATTTCTATTTTGGAGTGGAAAAATGATAAGAAGTTGTTACATTGCTCCGGGCTGAATGAGGATGAGATGTTGTCCTGGGGTTTGAGGAGTTTATTTATGGTAGAAAACAGAGTGCGAGGGTTGGAGGATCCAGAATGAATGATGCCAGAGTAGTAGATGGAACGGGCTTCATTGAGTGCAGATCTGTAAAGGTGCATGTGCTCTTTGTAGGCGAGGGCGTGTACAGTGAGACCGGTTTTCTTGTGTAGGCGTTCTAGCTGTCTTAGTTGTTTTTTGAGTTTGTGAAGTTCCGGGGTGAACCAAGGGGCTGCGTGAGTGAAAGTAACGGATTTTGTTTTTAAGGGGGCCAGTTGGTTGAGGGAGGTAGACAGCGTGTTGTTGTAAATGTTGACGAGGTCCATGGGGGCTGGATTAACAGGGAGAGTGAGGCCGGAGAGAGCGTTCGATATGCAGGTGGAGAGAGAGACTGGGCAGATGGACTTAAGATTGCGGAAGGTTATTGTGCGGTCTTGTTTGGGTTGGGGGGCCGGAATGTCGATGACCAGCGTGATGGCCAGATGGTCGGAGATGGTGAGGTCGGTGCTGGAGATGTTGTGGATGTGGAGGCTAGTGGAGCAAACCAGGTCTAAGATGTGTCCACGGCTGTGGGTGGGGAAGTTTATGTGTTGGGTGAAGTTAAAGCAGTTTAGTAGGTCCAGGAAATCTATTGCAGTTTTACAGTCAGGGGAGTCAATATGGAGGTTGAAATCGCCAAGAAGTAAAACCGATGGTGAGATTGAAGACAGAACAGTAATGAATTCTGAGAGGTCTGATAGGAAGGATGGGTTAACGTCATCCGAGCAGCCAAAGCTACAGAGGAGACACTGGGAAAAACAGTGTTTAACAAAACAGAACATGACAACAGACCTGCTCCGTCAATTGAGGATACAATTTTTATGGACATGATGGATGCTAACATCTGCAGAAACGGGGAGAATAGTTGGGTTGCCCCACTCCCTTTCAGGGAAACCCGCCGGCGCCTTCCCAACAACAGAGAGCAGGCTGTCAACAGGTTCATGTCTCTGCAGAGTACTAAAAAGGAAACCAGAGATGCAAGAACAGTACTTCACGTTCATGGATAAGCTCTTCCGAAATGGACATGCCGAGGTGGCACCACCGCTGAAGGACGAGGAAGAATGTTGGTATCTTCCTACGTTTGGAGTATATCATCCTCGGAAGCCCAACCAGATAAGGGTAGTTTTCGATTCAAGCGCACAACATAGTGGTGTCTCCCTCAACGACGTGTTGCTATCCGGCCCGGATTTGAATAACACCTTAATTGGTGTTCTTCTCCGTTTCCGAAAAGAGAAAGTAGCAGTGTTAGCGGACATCCAACAGATGTTCTACTGTTTTGAAGTGAAAAAAGAACACCGCAACTTTCTTCGTTTCTTGTGGCACCAGGACAACGACGTTACCAAGAAGGTAATTGACTATCGAATGAAAGTCCACGTTTTCGGCAACAGCCCGTCGCCAGCTGTGGCTATATATGGGTTGAGAAGAGCCATCAAAGAAGGAGCACAACAGCATGGCGCTGACACTGTTGAATTCGTGGAAAGACATGATAACCACGTTCGTAGTACCGGTTAAGCCAGATTTTGTATATTAGTATATTAGTATACCTCTCAGGTGGGGGTATTGCACCAAGCAGGATTACTTAGTTAGCCAGGTAACTTCTAAAATAGCATGCAACAACTTCTCTGAACATTTGTTAATAAATAGCCATAATCAATACTTATGACTAATTGACACCTAATATGTTCAAGTTTAGTTTTACAAATTCAGAGTCAAAACATTAAAAACTATAGCCAAATATTTGTCACAGGTGAGCTGACAATCCAGCTTCATGGAATACCCCTGAGACCTAAACCTGTCCTAAACAAAACAATCCCATCTGGGCTTTTCACAAGGACAAAATTGCAAGATCAAGTGTGTGGTGGTGGCTGCCTGATGAATGCATTGCCTGGGCATGCCTTCACAGCAGTCAGGATGACAGAAAAAGGGGGCAGGGTTGGTCAAAGGGGGTTCAATTACAGTAAAGAAGCAATCGTAAAATAAAAAATCATTCCTTCACTGCAAAAAATGGCACTTTTAAAATAAGTAAAAATAAAAGGAATATAAGGTCTATTTTGCTTGTAATAAGCAAAAAAATCTGCCAATGGAACAAGTGAAAATTGGCTTGGTAAGATTTCTTGAAATAAGATGCGTTTCAAGATAAAAGATATCTTCAAATTAGACAGGAAAACTATTTTTAAGCTATATTTTACTACATAATAATGCTCAAAATTAGAGCCTTTACCTTCAAAATTAGCTTATTTCTCTTTTTACCATTCAAGTCATCCTCTTAATTTCAAGTATATTCTACTTATTTTAAGTTATACATTAGTGACACTCATCTAGATTTAAGACCATCACCTGCTTAATTTATCACTTTCTAATCTTACTTTAAGATACAAGGTGGCTGGAAATACTTATATTGAGCATTAATAGGAAGTGCTTTGGATACTAATAACACATGGTTCAGTCAAATTCAAGTGTACTGAACTTATTTTGAGCTCTACAAAAGTGATAATGTTCTAGATTTAAGACAATCACTTATTTCAAATAAGACAAACAAATCAAAACAAGTCTGCATTAATCCAACAAATATTTATTAAAAGTATACATAATATGCATTATGCATGACAGGCTTATGTCTAATGCCATATGTCCCAAGGCAAACATATTTAACAAGACTCTTAGGGATGAACAATATTTAGCTAACTAATCCTCCTGCACCCATCTATCAATTGGGGCTGGAATAGCAGCCACATTACAGTCAGTCATCATCACCTCATGTTACTTCCAGAACAGCAGAACAAACTGATTAACATGTGAGATACATCTTTACTGGCCAACAAAAGCGTTCCAATCAGCTATGCCCTTCTTGTAAGAAGGTGTGAGGTCTTGGCCATGGATTGCATCCATGAGGACTTTGGTTTGTATGACCGAAAGCAGTGTGGCTACACACTTGGGGTACGTAAGGTGTAGGGCATAATAGTAGGCCATAAGGTACAGACCACCCATGGTAACCTCATCTCTGGGGAACGTAGTTATTGGCACATCTCCAATACCAAGGAGGCAGTTGGTCGAACCCACGATCAGCACAGGACAGTAGAGAGGGCGCTTCTTCAGGAAGGCATTGGGGTCTTCTTTTTCCTGAAACACAGAGAACACATGGAGAACAATTCTATTAGGACCAAGGATAATTTGTATGACTTTTTACAATCAAAGAACCTTGAAAGGTGCAGTTATGAGAAAGTTACAGCTCAAGTTCCAACTGCATTTACTGACTTAAAGGATATAGGGGCAGGATTCCCTAAAAAATAAACACGCGTTTTAAGTTTAAAACATGGTAATGGGTGAAGCATTCCTAAACCTAATTTATGAGCCCATCCACGAAACTGCCTGTAGCAGGCTCTGTTTAGTGATATGTACTGCAATTCAGTCCTGAATTTCCCGCTCACGCGCCGGCTGCCAGATGCCTGCAGTTCCCCTAACGGCCATTTGTGGCAGTGGCGAGCACAATTTTTGGATCCTGCCCCTATCCCCTTTAAAGGTAGTTCATTATAATTATACCTTTAAAGCAGCAACTTTAGCTATAACTTTAAATACTGAAGCTTTGTTGCCATAGAGTCACAACTCACCCCAAGGACATGGACCAGAACCTCACTGACATCTCGTAGCTTCTTCGGAGGAGCAGAAGGAGAAGGAAACAGTGATGGCAGCACGCGCAGGATCTCGACAGCCTGTTCAACTGTTGAGGAAGATTAATTACTTTTCTACTTAGACAAAATGCACAAGATCAAATAAAATGCATGAGATCAAATCTGATCAACTGTATAACAGATATACCTTTGTCCATTCCCATGGGGGGTTTCAGCAGCTTTCTCCATACGCCAAAAAACTGCACCTTATGGCAGAAGTCTTGCCATCTATCCTTCACTTCATCAATGTAGTGGCCATTGTCCTTGTCCAAGATGCGCTGAAGCTCACCCATCACCTATGAATAGGGATGCGATTGTGATGTAGATCATACAAGGACATCAAAAAAGTAGATCATACAAGGACGTCAGTAGTCCTGGTGGTCTGGACTTTCACTTTACTGCTGTGTTCTTACCACGGCGCAGCCGGCTATTCAGAATACCATATTTTGAGTCTCAAGAATGACTTACATGTCCAATGTCTTTGAAACAAGGATATGCCTCTAGAATCCCCTTGTGTCTGTCCTCCTCGCGAACGGTATCAGAATCAATGAATGCTCTTCTGGCTTCAAATTCCAAATCCAGGAGCTGAGACACAGAGTCGTGGTTTGGATTTCTCTTTTGACAGAGTGTCTGTAAGGTCTTGTAGTGCTTGGCCATGGTTGCAGGGCTGTCAGTGTCTGGACTTTCGATCACTGCAGACTTGTGTGCTATAGGACATACAATTATAAAAAAATAAATGACATTTGATATGAATGAGTGATTATAAGACAAGGTTGCCGCACAGCAGAGTTTAATGCTTCAGAAATGATCTATATTCATAAGATATTTGGGGGCAATTGTTTTATTTAGGACAGTAGATAGGAAATGTGGGGGAGAGAGGGGAAGACATGAAGCAAAGGTCGTGGGCTGCAATCCAACTCACAATGCTGCAATATAGTCTATCCTTTATATGGGGTATCCCAACTCAATGAACTAACACGGTGCCTCAAGCCTCTTATTTTCATTGGGGTCAGAACAGAATAAACATAATCCTATTTTATGAGTACAAGGAAACAAAAATGTTAAAAGTTGGAACTCACCTCTTTCAGTATGAGAATGAGAGGTCTTGCATTGCTTGGCCATCGTTGTTGCTGTAGGACACAAAATGTATGACATTATTTGATATGAATGAGTGATGAAGTAGAAAGTTGCCACACAATAGAATTTGAATTCTTTAGGTCTATTTTGACTAGAGTCAAAACAGAATGCATGAAACGTATGCTAACATCTAATTTTATGAATGCTAAGAAGCCAAAATGTTGAAACTCACTTCTTTCAGTGTGAGAGTGAGAGGTCTTGGTGTGCTTGGCCATAGCTGTTGGACTGTCAGAGTCTGGACTTCCAATGTCTGCAGAGGTGTGAGCTGTGGGACACAAAACAGAATGCAGCTCAGTGGACTTATGGACGGTTGGAGTGTCCGCCCTGAGACTGGAAGGTCATGAGTTTGATCCCCGACCGAGTCATACTAAAGACTTCACAAAAAATGGTACCCAATGCCTCCCTGCTTGGCACTCAGCATCAAGGGTTGGATTGGGGGTAAGTCCCTGCAACATACTAGCATCATGTCCTTGTACTTGTACATCAAGCTTCAGAATCAGGAGATACTGTAGGCTCCTGGCCCATGGACCGCAAGGTAAGAATAAACATTCACCAACATCCTATGAGTACAAGGAAACGAAAATGTTAAAAGTTGGAACTCACCTGTTTCAGTGTGAGAGTGAGAGGTCTTGGTGTGCTTGGCCATAGCTGTTGGACTGTCAGAGTTTGGACTTCCAATGTCTGCAGAGTTGTGAGCTGTGGGACACATAAATACATCAAAACAGAATGCATGAAACATGTTCTTTGATTGTATGAGAGAGAGCTAACAGGTGCACCGTTTCCTTCAAACCATTGATGCTCATGGAAGGGAATACTATTCAAGAAGAGGAGAGTTATGAGCAAAAAATACATAAACAATAATTCAGGTGCAGTAATTATAGTTGCAGTCTAACCTCTCTCGCTCTTGCCCGAGTCTGGGGTGCTGCTCTCTGAGGTAGAATTCAGGATGACTGTTGAGTCACTTGAATTAAATTCATCATCAGAGTCCCTGGGCTGAAGAAGACGGCGCTTCTTTGCATGTTTCCCTCCTGTCTTTTGGGGAGATCTCACGTTTTGCAATCTTTTGTAGAGCTGTCCGTACACAGTGACCTGTGATGAGAATTTTAAAAATGACTTCAAGACTACAAAAAAAGATATGAAAACACACTGGTAATCAACTGGATACTATTCAAAACTTACCCATGTATTCTTTAGGTCTCGGTCCTGCAGCATAGGGTAGTACAGCACTATTCTCTTTGCCATTGCTGTAATTTCTGGCTTTGACGGGTATCTGTCTCCATCCCCCATCGCCCTCAGGATTGCGATCATACTGGTCATGGTGTTTCGGATGAGCCGGCATCTGAGGTCCTTTGACATCTGGCAGCTTCTCTCTTTACCTTCCTTTGCCAACTCAAAGTATAGTTTTCGGACTTGCTCGAGTTCGGTGTCAGTGTGCAATACATATTCTGGAAAGAATAACTTCACAACCTTTTCAGGAGTGGATCCTCTCACGGGAGTGGACGCTCTTACAGGAGTGGACACACTTACAGGAGTCAACGCTCTCACAGGAGTGGATGTCTGTGGGAGGGGTGAACTGCCCGTTGGTTTTGAATCTTCTCGGACAGATTCCTGTAAAATAGAAAGAAATTAATTTTTACTCTGTAAATACAAACTGCAAAGCAGCATTCGCAGTTCTGTATAATTATGCATCCAATCTTAGGACAGCACACAGGAGCTGGCCTTCTGGTTAGCTAAGGAGAGTAGGACACATTTTGGGAAAGTAGGCCTTAGTACCATTTTGATTTGTCTGGTTCTCACTTCCATTAAGGATGAGCCAAATATCAATTTGAAAAGAATAACGTTACCCGCCATATACAACAGGAATAACATTTAAAGCGCACTCCCTGTGTGTGTGTATGTGTGTGTGTGTGTGTGTGTGTGTGTGTGGAAGGGAGAGTTCAGGAACATCTGCAGTACCGGAAGGAACTGCAGAGGGTGGTAAAAACTGCCCCATGCATCACCGGTTCCCCACTCCCCCCCGATTCAGACTGTCCAGCACAAACATTGCCTGCGGAAGGCGCAGAGGACTGTTCCCACCCCAGCCACTCTTTACCCTCCTCCCCTCTGGGAGGCGCTACAGATCCCTCCGCTCCCGAAGCAGCAGATTCAGGAAGTTTCTTCCCCTCTGCTGTAACCCTACTGAACTCAGCACCGCTGTGCCCCCCTCCCCCTGTTGCACAATGCACATACTGCCTAATTACTACACACTGCCTATGTATTACTGTAAATACCTGTCTATAGTATTTTAATTGCACTTTACTTGCTCTTGCACTTCTGGTTGGATGCAAACTAAATTTTGTTGTCTTAGTTAGGGTTGCCACCCGTCCAGGATTCTCCGGGACTGTCCCGGATTTTTGTTGTCTGTCCTGGAAAAAAATATGACACGAAATGTCCCGGAATCTGAGTATTTTCGAGTGTTGCATACATTAGTATTGCTTAATTAAATGTAGACGGCTTCCAATGTTCGTTCCTAAATGTAATTTGACCCAATCAAATATTTTCGATAAAGAATGTGTTTATTGGTTTAGGCCGTGTGTCCACCAAAGCTGATTTTTTTTAGGCCGGCGTATTTTTTCAATGGTTTGCAGCGTTTTTCAAGCACTCCTTTCCTATCAATTTCGTACTGGAGATCATTATTAGCACGTTTGTTAATCTCATTAGCCTACAATTAGCCATGTCCACTCTCTTAAAACGAGACCGGTGTAGATATCAACGTCATCATACAGTCCGGAGAATGCAGTGTAGCCTATATCGCAAAATTGTTGGCAATGCAAGGTTCGTCGTTTTAAAGCAATTCGTCAATGTTATTCTAATCGTAGAGACGTCACGTGGAATGTCTGGAATGTGCCTGGTACCATTTCGAGAGGGGGGTTATAACATTATTTAAAGCAAAAATAAATCAAGTGACTATACTGTCTTACTTTATGATGAATTTATAATATGTATGCAATAAGTGTTTAGTTTGTTTAGTGCTGCATAGCATTATTCTGTAGCCTAATATAGGCCTAAATGACCCCCACACCACAGAATTATGAACTCGTTTTCAGTAGATTAGCTGCAGGTGTGCTGCGTTTGTCAGCATTTCATCGTGGATTAAATGGATAACTGGTTAGCTAGATTTTTGCACTTCCAAGATGATTTGGCGTTGCTTTATATGCTACATTTTTGTGGCACTGACTTTGAAACAACTACTGAGTCACGTTAACACTATGCACAGTCGCAGCCCTGACTTTCGCGTAGTGTGTGGTATTGATGGCTGTCCAAATGAGTACAGAGTGTATAATTCGTTTTACTATCACATCAAGCGAACGCACGCGTATCATCTTCTCCAAGTTGAAGGGGCAGAGGAGGAAGGATCTAACGTTACTCATCATGGCTCATCAGGAACAGACGAAAGGGCCACTAACAACCAAACTAATGGGAATATCCCGGCGGCTGAAATGGTCTGTGCATCACAGGAACATTCTTCAGGGATCGGAGAGGGTTCAAGCGTCGTCACTCGAACGGTACGTTTTTATTTTTGCCATTCTGTCAAGACAACCTGAACTGATATCCTAAGTCATATCGTGTCAGAGGCTATAGTATCACATTGCCCGGTGGTGCTAGCTACCAATACAATATGTTTTAGCTATTATAATTGTGTTTGATGCTAATCTGTTTCAGGGAGGATTTCAAGATGACGGTGTTGGCCAGAACGTTGACCTTTTCAAACATGCCACTGCATTTCTTCTTCAAGCCAGAGAAACCCATAGACTGACACAGGTAATATGGTAGTTTTCCAATTAATGTAATATTAGAATTGAATGGTGATATAATATTTGTATACTGGTTCCTTAGTATAGTTGAAGCTGTCTGTGTAACCATCACTAATAATATTATGTATTGGGGCTTTATGTTGCATGATTTTTTTTTTTTATCTCAACAGAAGACAAATATAAATAAACTGAATATATTTCATATAAGAATGGGAGTATGCTAGCCTAAGGAACCATAGGCCTATAGTGTTAGCATTTCTATTCTAACATTCTGGTCAACCCCAAATTCCAATACCATACGAGATACCAAGCGGCGTATAGCCTTGTTCTTATTCCTCTCATTAGCTTAAATTAATGTCCATTGATTTCTAAGTTTCATAATGTAGTCTAATTATGTATTTGCCCCCTCCTCCCCAGAGAGCTGTTAACCAGATTGTGAATGGAGTCCAACAATACCAGGCATCATTATTGGAGCACCTAAAACATCAGATGCGTGACATGATCGAGAGACATTCCGGGGACCTGGATCAACTGCAGAGTAATGCAATGGGGATATTTGACCAGTTTGTTGACCCTTTCAGTCAAATTGCTACAACCCATTTGCAGGATAGGACAATTAAAGAACTGTTACAACCGGTTGAACCAGAGATGATTATCGCAAAACAATCGGTGTGTTATGTGAAAAGAGGACACTCCAGGGTCCTTACCATTAAGGACCACTTCTGTCATTACATACCGTTGGTGAAAAGTTTGGAGCAGCTGCTATCACATCCACAAATTCTAGCAATGATTGAAGAGGGGCCACAGCCATGCAAGGATGGATTTTTTCATGATTTAATTGATGGACACATTTTTAAGTCACACCCACTGTTTTTGAAAGTTCCCACAGCATTACAGTTAGTTCTATATACAGATGAGATTGAACTGTGCAATCCTCTTGGCTCCCGGGCAACCAAAAACAAATTGCTGTTGATTTATTACACCTTAGGTAACATCAATCCTAAATATAGATCAAGACTTGCTTCCATCCGTCTGCTTGCCATGGTAAAAGCAAAAGATCTTTCTGATTGTGGTATTGATAAGATATTTGAGAGGATTAACCGTGACTTCATTGAACTATATGATGGTGTGAATGTTTCCACTGCAAATGGTGAGAAGACAATTTATGGGGCACTTATGTCTGTGTACGGAGACACCCTAGCTCAGCATGAGGTGGCTGGCTTTAAGGAAGGAGTAGGATTTGCTTACAGAAAATGCAGGCACTGTGAATGCAACCAAGAAGACATGCAAGAAAGATTTAATGAAGATTTATTTGTTAAAAGGACTATGGCAAGTCACATCAGGCAGTGTAGTGACATTGAAAGGGCAAGTACTGACTTTCTGAAAGAAAATCTAAAAACAACATATGGTATAAACAGGAGGAGCAAATTAACAGAATTTCCTCAATTTGATATAATCGGTCAAACACCTCAAGACATCATGCATGTTATACTCGAAGGCGTTGCCCCATATGAGATCAAATGTGTTTTAAAGCACCTTGTGCTTTCAGGGCAAATGGAGTTGGACACATTCAACAGTGGAATTGTTGGTTTTCCTTATTCTCCTGTGGAGGCTAGGGATAAGCCTTGCCCCATATCTCTTAGTACATTGTCATCGAATGACAATAAATTGAAACAGTCCTCTGGGCAGATGCTCATTTTGTTAAAGATCCTGCCATTTCTCATTGACACAGTTGAAGAAAATGATTACAATGATAACTTGTTAGAGGTGGTAAAGATTCTGTTTTCACCCATTATTGCTCTCTCAACTCTTTCAAGGCTGAAGGTTTTAATTGAGCAGCATTTGAAAGATTTCAAGCAGCTGTTTCCAGATGCAAATATCATACCTAAGCAGCATTATCTTCTGCATCTTCCTTCTCAGATTAAGGCACTTGGTCCTACAGTGAGGCATATGTGTATGCGCTTTGAGTCGAAGCATTGCTTTTTCAAGCAGTGGGCTCTGAAAAGCAGTTTTAAGAATATTTGTAAATCTCTTGTGAAGCACAACCAGCTACATGAATGTTGTCAGAATGTACATAAGAAACATCCAATTGTTTCAAGTGAAGTTGAAATGGGCCCAGTTTCTGAGGTGAAACATGTTAACTATGTAGAAGGAAAGATGAAAGACTTCTTTGGAATAGAGCAAGTAGAATATATAGTTTCTGTACCATGGATTATGCAGTGTGGAAATAAGTATGTATGTGGAAAATCTTTGGTTATTTCTAATGTTGTCAATAGTACTCCTGAGTTTGGTCTTGTGAAAAACATCTATATTGTAAATGCGTCAATGTATTGTTTTGAATGCCAGCCTCTCTCTACAATTGGATGGAATTACAATTATTTAGCTTATGAAGTAGAAGTTCCATATCTAGCTCAAGCCAATGTTTTTGTCAATGCTGAAAATCTTATTGATTGTACAGCATACTACTATTTGACCTTCAATAATAGCAAGTACATCCCAGTGAAGTATGATCTCACAGATGTCATTGCATATCACTCTGCTTGAATCTGTATGGAATGTAATGTACTCTAATGTACAGTGAATTGGACAAAAACTTAACATTGAGGTTTTTCTAATAAAGCATGTATTTTCTTAAATTGAGTAAGTCTATGTTGGAAACAAGATGATCCATCTTTTACAAATAAATCGGCAGCTTAAAAACAGAGACAAGTCAAAAAAGCTTGTTTCATCTGGGATATAACTCAAAACAAGAAGTTTTCAAGACTTTTTCACTTAATAAGATTTTTAAGATGCATTGTCTAAAAACAAGTCCCTATATCTCAATGAAATCTTACTTGTTAGCTGATTATGCCTTATATTCAGTGACATGAGATATTTTGACTAGAAATTAGACAAATATACTCGGTAAGATTTAGATTTTTTGCAGTGTTTCCTTTTAAGGCCCAAAGTTGATTGTAGTTTCAGTACACAAAACCACTTGAATCACTATGCAAATATGAATGTAGTTGAACTACCAGCAAGCTAAATGTAGTTAAACTACTAGTTTAATTACATGTAGTTCACCGCTCCCCAACACTGATCAAATGCCTTCAGTAATATGGAGGACGGTCTACTTGTACAAATGCAGGCCTTGTAGCAATGTTAGCTTTTCTACTTTTTGCGTACATGATGTAGTGTTCTTCTTTGATAGTTCTTCTATGACAAAGTAGTTCCAGCACGCTCATTGCTTGTCAGAATTGCAATACCTCTCTGTCGTGGAGGTTGCTTACTGAGTAATGGCACAGATTGCTCACCTTTTCCAGAGTGACAAGCATTTGTTTTTTTTCATTTTTGTCATTGCTAGTACTTTTCTGGATTTTTTCATTTAGCTCATTCTGTCTGGAAATGAGGAGGTTTTTCAGAGCAGAAGCGCACACCACTGGGGAACCGACTGCGTGACTACAGGCGAGGCCCAACCCTAATTCGCCCAGTGCTCCCGGCTTTCAACTAGAAAGGTGAGCAAAATCTATTAGGAAGCTTTTTAGTTTATAACAGGGGATATTTCAATTTGCATAAACACTACAACTGTTGGTCTACCATTAATCTTACTGACATTTAAACATGGTAATTTATTTCTACATTACCATTTTAACATTGGATTAATTAAAAGGCATTGTTATTAGCTTCCACATAGCTAGGTACACTCCCTTTTCCCTGTTGAAGTGACATAATAATATATATTACATGTATTATTAGAACTTATATAGCCCTGAATTCAACCAACATTTGTTTTCACAACGGTGTTCATTACAAATATCTTGCCAAACTGCAAGTAAAAATAGTAATAAATCCTGCATTTATTGGTAGGGAAATGTTAAGAAAAGATATCTGGTCATGTATAGAGCAAGCTCAACCCTCTACTGTTACTTCTTCTATATAATGAAGGCCGATCCCAAAATGGGGAGTTGGTTGCTGAATTGGAACTGAAATTGACTCTATCAGTGAAATGTGTAAATTTTTTTCTCTCACAAATTGCATTTTTACAATGTCCTTCCTATGTGCCTGGATCTGACTCAAACGGTCATCTGATGTTCATCACAAACCTGGTTTCAGTGTACTGAATTATCCAAATGAAAGTGCACTTTCCCTGGAAGAGTAATATACTTTACTTTGAAATTGAGGGCTTAAATCAAAGTCCCCCCCCCCCCACTTTTTAAAAGAAATTATTCAAGGAGACTGTTTTTCCGTTTCTCTCCAGTGATATCACCGAGATTTAATAATGCAGACTCACACAAATTGTGCTGTAATGCGCTTACCCTACAGGGTGACACTAAATGAATCACTTCATCGTTGAGTCTGGCTGCAGCATGATGTCGAATTTTCCTAGACATCAGCTTTAACTGTAACTGGGCAGAATAGGATGTGATCGCTGTGACCGGGTGGACAGAACTGGGTGTAGCAATTCTGAGAGTTGGGGCTGATTTGTCCTACAGCTTGAGTGCATTGGGGCTCCCAAAGAGAAACATCATTCATTCATGCTGTGACCTTCAACCTTTCTCCTGTTTGGCAAATGGCATATCGTTTCTCACCTTGCAAAGACGGATTTTTATGGCATGGCCAAATGTTTTTCACACGCTTAACCAAGCTTTCCATTTTTATCTCACGTGTAACCCAAACATTAAACTTTCCCAATATGTATAAGGTTAGAAATTATAGGTCTGTATAAGCTATCCCAAAATATATTTTTAAGACAAAAATAAATATTTGAACTGAACATTTTAAACATGTACTCATATGTTTCATACAAAAGAGTACATTTAGCTCTCTTTCTACAGGCAGACATTCATTTCTGCTTGGATTTGGCAAGAGAGATTTACACCCTTAACACACGACCCCTCACGTCATAATTCCTTTTGCATATGATGTGTTGATGTGAGCTTGATTCATATACTATGAAAATTACTCTGCTAATAAAGTCCCCCCCCCCCCCCCCCCCCGCCCTAAAAAAAATGAAATAATAGATCAATTTGGGCTGTGACATAATTGGTTGAGAGCACGATTCTGTCTAGTCACTGGTGCTGTTGTGAGGCTGGATCAAATATCTGGATTAGGCAGCGGTCTCCTTTCTCTGACCTGCCGCTGAATCGGACAATGTTAAACAATTTGAGCATCCTACATTGTTAAATGATAATGAAGATTAGGCCTTGCTTAAGGACACAAATAGTGCAGTGCAGATTGATACATTTTGTGATGTCCTTTTCCTTCTAAGAAACTAAGAAAGCCATGTGGCCAATCGTGGTTGAAAGCAAGGACAAGAGGTTGCGAGCTGTCTATGTAGGAAAATATTAAATGCGGGGCACCTTGCCATTTCTGGGAACAATGAGCTGAATTAATATGGATGGAAATAGATGGGAAACCAAATTGGCCATGGTGTAGAGGACTGTTGACCCTGTTATACTGTAGGTTTGCACTGCCTGAAAACACCTACATAAATATATTCAGCTGCTAAATCTTATAGGTTACACATGATTACCCTGAAAAGTATCTGGAAATGTCCATCAAATTACCAAGAGATGCTTATTATGATGGCAAATTACACAGTAAAAGGTTCAGAGTTAAATCAGCTCTGACAGAGTACATTTAATCCCTCTTCGACTCAAAGAAAGTCTGTCTTACAATTGAACATTTCTCTGTGTACAGGGAGATACTGAATATTAAGGAAAAATAGCTGCAAGTGCTGGATTTGAAGGGAAGATCATCAGTCATACCCAATCTGATGACGTTGAGGAGAGTGTGGAGTTTGAAAAAATACTGCAAGATGCTGAATGTTAAGGGAAATTAAATTGCCAGGGGATGCCGAAAATGACCCAGTCATTTGTGGTCTTTCATAAGTAGGTTTTTGAAATCAAGGTAGAGGCCTTGACTTAAGGGTGGCAGGGTGGTGCAGTGGATAACACGGTCACTTCACAGCAAGAAGGCACCGAGTTTGAATCCTGGCAGAGGGCCTTTCTGTTTGAATGTTCTCACTGTGTTTGTATGGGTTTCCTCCGGGTACTCCGGTTTCCTCCCACAGTCCAAACATGCAGGTTAGTCTAATTGGAGACTCTAAATTGCCCATAGGTATGAGTGTGTGAGTGACAGGGTTGTGCACCATTCAGAATTTAATTTAGAATGCCTCTTTTCCAGCCCAAATTATTTCAGAAACGTATTTCATTTGGTACACATGCTCAAAATAGGACAAAAAACACAAATCAGAAAAAAACATTTTATTTTTGAGAAAAAGAATTATGCCATATGGCATCATTGGGCTGCAACAGTTAATTTCCATTTTTCCAGAAACATTGGAATTTTGTATTCAGGCTGGTAGTTTAAAACTTTTTAAAACCATTTTAACACACATCAAATGTAACACTGGTAGAAATAATGCATGTAAACACTATCATTTCATTAGAGGGGGCCTGGGGCAGGGCCAATGGTAGAGAGGGCATTAGGGGCAGAGGGGGTCAGGGCCAATGGTAGAGAGGGCATTTGGAGAAGAGGGGGCCAGGGCCAATGGTAGAGAGGGCATTAGGGGCAGAGGGGACCAGGGCCAATGGTAGAGAGGGCACTAGGAGAAGAGGGGACCAGGGCCAATGGTAGAGAGGGCATTAGGAGCAGAGGGGGCAAGGGCCAATAGGACAGAGGGCATTAGGTATAGAGAGGGCATTAGGGGCAGAGGGGGCCAGGGCCAATGGTAGAGAGGGCACTAGGAGCAGAGCAAGACTATGAAAACATGGATTACTGTATGCACAATTACTAATACTTTGGCGGCAATCATTTAATTAAATTAAATACAACACCTAGTCATCATTAATTATGGCTCAAATTAATATGTAATTACACTTAAATTCATGAAATTATGTTTCTTAAGGGTGTCCAGGGTGTATTCCTGCCTCTCGCCAAATGCATGCTGGGATATGCTCCAGCCCCCCTGGGACCCTGACCAGGAAAAAGCGGGTTAGATAATGGATGGATGGATGAGCCTTGACTTATCGCCACATTTTGGTACCTTCACTTTCATTATTTCTGATGTATCCAAATCCTCCAGTCCCTCTATTTCAATGAGCGCTGAGTCAATGTAAACCATTTGCGTGCTTTGGAAGTAATAAATGGCACAGTGTTTCTTGCCACTGCCTGCTATTCAGCAGGTGCCGGTTGCACCAGCTATACGTAATTTCTAACGTAGGCTCGTTATAACGTCAGTGTTTACTAAATGAAGGTTTACACATTACAAAATAAAAATGGGTTGCACCGCACAAACTAGTTAGTACGTTGAGCTTAGTAGCTACTAAATATTTACACCTACCCCTAATGAGGTGTAAATTGTGGCGTACCCATAACCAACGGAAAACAAAACAAAAACATGGCCCGTTTAGAGCGTTTCGAGGAGGGTGTTCTTACTGTTATTACTAAACCATTGTTTTGAAATCTTGTTGCCATTCAGTTGTCACAAGAAAATATTAAAAAAATAAACTGTAACTGTCTGTTCGTCTAATTGGCTACCTCCGCCGTTTCTTCAGAAAACATTGTAAAAATAGTTGACGCGTGGAAATGTTCAGTTTGAAAACAAAGTTTCTTCTAGTTCAAAAGAGAGACAAACAAAACAGTCCCATTATGTAACTTAGGCTACTTTCCATATCTGTTTCCAAGAGATCAGTCTAACATTTTCAAAGCAGGTAAACAAAAAAGTACGATAAGAAACGACTAACGTTATATTACAACCTTAATGGCTCTAACATAAATAAATAGGCTAAACAAACAAATAAGGATATTTAGAATTGTATTCGTGAAAACATAAACATGCACACATTGTAATTCTGTTCAATGTTCTATTTTTTCCATGGATTTTTTTCAGTAACGTTAGCCTGTTAAACTTAATGCAAGTTGATAACTGTGTTTACATTGTAGCTTGTTGATTGATTGGTTACGGATTTGTTATCGTCATGATGAAGCGACAATGTTTACTTTAATATCGAACTACGCATTACTTAGTTTTCACTAGCTAAGGCATTACTTACGTATTGGTGGTGCAACTCAATTTAGTAAAGCGATAGTTTGAAACTAACTAGTGGCAACTCAGGACCTAGTAAAGACTTTACGCACAAACTTAGTCACAAACTTACGTATGACCGGTGCAACCCAGCCCTGGCTCATGACCTACTAGGACAGTGGTTTGCAACCCTGGTCCTGGAGAGTCATAGGTTCTGCTGGTTTAATTGTTTTTACCCAGAAAACCAGGTAAAATGGGTTACCTTCTGTGATCAACTGCTTTAATTGATCAAATAAGTGCCTGCCCAGGGACACAGATGAAATGTAGCTTGGTAGCTAATTATGGGACACTCAATATCTCTGTACTGTTCCTGTCAAATAAACAAATTAATACATAAAAGGTAGTGAACCAAGCATGTGACCACTGTGACCCATTGTCTGTAGCTACAATTCAAAACAGAAAATGTTTCAATTAGCAATGAGCTGTAACGTCATACCATACATGACAATTTGCAATGTTTCACAATTTTTGTTTTATGACAATCCAATAGGAACTCAATCAATCTCAATCTCAATCTCAATCACACTTTATTTTAAGGATTTGTTCAGCGAATACATTAGAAATGGTTAATGAAGCAAAAAAAAGAACAAAGAACAGTCATGTAATAAATAGTAGGGTGGAAATAAAATTTAGATTTTTGTCTGGTCAGCTGGCGTGTAGACCTTGTGCTTTGACCAGCAAATCATTGAACTCCTTTAGACCTGGGGTGTGTATCCTTAATATTACGAGATTGCACAACTTATAATACCCTAATAATAGTTTAATAATGCCATTATTGCCACTCATTCAGCTGCTCCATCTGTTCATGACAGTAACAATATGACGCATCAAACAGATAATGTGACTATAATGTCACATAACAGATTGGGCGCATCACTGCCCATATGTTGATTGAAGTATTAGAAAATTTACCTGAGGGAGAATGTTCTGTTGGACATACTATGCATTTCCAAGGTTGAGTCATAAAGACTTGCTTTGTCCATTCAAACGGTTTCCCTAGTTTGTTTTAAAATGTATTATTCTTTGTATTGGAGAAGTCATACATGCCTTTTTAATTATATACAGGGTGTGAGTGGGTTTGCAGAACATTAGTTGATTTGTGTGTAATACAGCCTGTATAGCTATAGCTCCCAACCTGAGGAGAGATACTTATTTACTGACAGTCACACAAAGGACCATGGGAAGATGACAGTAGGTGAAGGAGAATCATTGCATTAATCAAGTGAATTAAGTGAATTAAAGTGGAATAGCCATGATTAGAAACAGCCCCCGCTGTCCCGAGATGTCCAGTGTCATAAGTCCAACACACACAACTCCGCCTCCACGACTTTCCTCCATACACGCAGTGCCTCGGTCTCTGTCCACTGTCGAAACGGAGCTCAGCCTTCCCAGTCGCCGCCTCACTCCTCCGCATTATCTCCTCTTTCCCTGGTGGCCTTCTGAAGAGTGCCCGCACTCCCGGATCAGTCCCAACATCTTCAACTCTGGTGAAGAGCGATGGTAAACTCCGTGGCTGCAGATCCAATGGACATTCCCTAGCATAATGCAAATGCATCTCCATGGTGACGACCACAAACAAAATCATCCCGGCTAGACAATTCATTCATATTACAAACACGAGCAGCAGGAGCGCCCCCAAAAATCTCCATCCACTTCCTCGTACCACAACAGACACATAGCGCATGAAAAAAACAAAAGACAAAAGCCCGACACAACAAAACACATTCAAATGAACAAACACGTACACGAGAGACAGCTGGACTACATGTCGCCATTACAGTGGGTTTGCAGAACATTAGTTGATTTGTGTGTAATACAGCCTGTATAGCTATAGCTCCCAACCTGAGGAGAGATACTTATTTACTGACAGTCACACAAAGGACCATGGGAAGATGACAGTAGGTGAAGGAGAGGTCCCTTTGGAGATTTGCAAAAAAAGGTGCTGGCCAACAGTGTGCAATCAGCCAGCACAACACCAGGGGGCCTGTATCACGAAGCAGGATTGCTGAGTTAGCTGGATAACTGCACTGAGATAACTGCACCCTCCCAAATCTGGAACATGGATTGAAGTAAAAAGAGCTGTTCCAGATTTTACTCAGTGCCGTTATCCAGCT
The DNA here is from genome assembly GCA_022702515.1 of Ilyophis sp. 1 JC-2022. Classification (NCBI taxonomy): domain Eukaryota; kingdom Metazoa; phylum Chordata; class Actinopteri; order Anguilliformes; family Synaphobranchidae; genus Ilyophis; species Ilyophis sp. 1 JC-2022. The sequence continues at coordinate 15,151,320 of CM040406.1, read as the reverse complement.
AACTGAGTAATCTTGCTTCGGGATGCAGGCCCCAGGACAGAAACTGTAATGTAAGCCCCCACCAACTGGTCTTATACAGTGCGTTCAAGTAGGCACCAGAAACCAAGGCCCAGATTCAATATAAGTACAATCAGGGCTTGAAAACAAAAACCAGAAACGAAAGGTATTTTTGCAGGAACAAAAAAGAAAACAGAAACTAAATCCGCAATACTGTTCATGAGCAAAAACTTTAAGTGAAAATTTAGGTAACTGTTAATAACGTTTTATTTTGTTTCTCGTTCCATGCATTCCTGCTATAACTGCTACAACTAACCCTAACCTAAAAACAAATTCATTAAATATTTTGTTGTATTTAAAAGTTATTCAGACATACAATTAAATGTAATTCCTTTGCAGAACAACAAAATTTAAACCAGTCCTATACACCCCTGGGGCATTTCCCATAGACCGACCAACCCACTAGCCACCACTGCGGCCCACGCGCTTGCTTTAGCCATTCACAAACTAAGGTTGTGGGTCCTATCTAATAGATTCAAATATGAGTTGGAAATGGCATAATTAGTTGTGTGGATATCTTTCAGCATTCTTGTTGTAATGTCGCTCACGTTCTAAATTCCTAAACCAGCAGACGTAGCTGGCCTAAACCTTATGAGCTTACGAGGGTTAATGGGTGGTTTACATTAAGTAAAGCCTTTAATAAATAATTTCGACAGACATATACTGCAGAGTAAAGCTCCGAGATTCAACAGTCCAATATTGTACATGTTACAGTTGAAGGCAGTTATGGGTGCCATATTGATGTTATTAGTGGGAACATCTGTTCATCAGTACAGAAAGAACATCAAATTAAAGCAAACAGACTTTGAATTGGCTATTTGTATGTGGAGCACTTGCGGGAATAAACTGTTTATAGCTCATATGTAGCATCGCGGCAGTGCGAAGGTCTTTGTAATGCGCCGTCCTCTCTTTTTTTGTTGTTGTTGTTTACAGTTTTCCCCGTGTGGAGCCCACTCAGCAGACCTTTTTGACCGTTAGCATATGAATGCACGGGTGGCCATTAACCGTGTTTAAAGCTCCGCTTATGCTTAATTCATTCATTAATGCAAATGAGGCCCCAAATACGCTCACAACTCTCCTTGTAACCTATTGAAAAAAGCCCTTGCTTGTCCAGAGGCGACTGCACGGAGGCGCAATAATCAGATTGCCGCAGAGTGTTCCATTGTGCGAATGGCGTGATCGCGTCGCTAATTGTTTCACAACAAGGGTTCTTAGAAGCCCTTAGCCTATGCACAACATTGACTGTATGAGCCTCGGGGCCGCAGGGTGGACTAATGGACCAGGGGGCGGGGCTCATGGGGGTTGCTGGTTTAAATCCTGGTCATGGGGATTGACGGCTGCTGGTTCCAATTCCAGGTTCTGCGCTTGTATCCTTGAGACGTTTTGTCAATTAGGATCCATTGGGACAGTGTTATTCAAATCATGGCCCTTGTGGGCCGAGAACTGCTGGTTTTCCAGCCTCCCTTTACCTGGGAGTCAGATGTGAAGTCTGGTCAATCAGTAGCACTAATTGTTCTGTTAATTACCTGGCAAAAAAGAAAACCAGGGCTGGATTTGGATTCAAGGCCCATCCAGATTTGAATAGGCATGCGTTAGGATAATGTGGTGAAATGTGAGACGTGTACACTGCAGATTTGCAAAGAGTAAGGAGCAATCCAGTTCCAACTTTATTTTGCCTTGGTTCATAGTAGAGCCCTGTGCGGGACTTGTTATTTTAATCCCATTCCCACCCGCATCCGCAATATTTCAGAGAATTCCCGCCCGCTCCCGTGGAGGATCTCTTCAATCTGTCCCACAGAGATTGTGACCGTGCCTACCTGCACCAGTGTTTTATATTATTATAAAAATATTATTTATTATATTATAAAAATAAATATAAAATTAACGTAGAAATTTAACTTTTAGAGAGATGCATATTTAGAATTTTTATGAGAATATACGCACACCTAGGCTGAGGCTCTACAGATATAAAGGCGGGTCTGTGCGCATAATGAGAAATAGGAGAATGGGAGAGCGTGCTGTTTCTCCCAAAAAAAATGATGTATAAAAACAGAAAGATAAAATGAGCCAAAAGGTTGATTGAAACCATGTGCTTCCCCTCAACATGGTGTTGACGTAACATTTACATTAGCAATATAGGCCTAAAAAAAGACATTTTTAAAACCAAATGGGCAGCCTCAGTCACGAGTCGCAATTCAAACAGGCCAATATACTTCAACAAAGTATAAAAAATAAAACAAACCATATAGTTAGCAGTCAGAATTGAAACTAACAAGGTTTTTTTATATTTATGTTTTTTTAGGACTTCTCCACTTTTTTTGGACAGCACAGTGTAGAAAGACAGGAAGAATGAGAGGGAGAGCCACGAGACAAAGGTCACGTGGCCAATTCAAACGGCTGACGTTGCGGCTTGAAATGAACATGTGGTTGGTGCTCTACAGCCTACGCCACGAGACACTCAAAACGAACAAGGTTTTTGATCACATGCTTATGTCTTTACGTGCATGATTGAGCAATGTGCTCATTTGTACAGTTTTTTTTGTAATATGTTAAATGCCATTTTATCATCCCATGCTTGTCCCACAAACTTGATTCTGACCGCCCGCTCCTGCCCGCATCAGAGTGAACGTGTCCCGTGCGTGTTGGGTCTCGCAGGATCTCAGTCCCATTGCAGGGCTCTAGCTTATAGCATGTTCTACATTATCTTTCAGAACTATATAGAATGGAACAGAATAGAATAGAATAACTTTTATTTCCCTTTTGGGAACTTCAGTTGTAGCCCCAGCAACAACAAAAAAGACACAGACAGACCCGCAACACACAAACAAACATATCAAACAAAGACATCCAACAGAATCATTGCATTAATCAAGTGAATTAAGTGAATTAAAGTGGAATAGCCATGATTAGAAACAGCCCCCGCTGTCCCGAGATGTCCAGTGTCATAAGTCCAACACACACAACTCCGCCTCCACGACTTTCCTCCATACACGCAGTGCCTCGGTCTCTGTCCACTGTCGAAACGGAGCTCAGCCTTCCCAGTCGCCGCCTCACTCCTCCGCATTATCTCCTCTTTCCCTGGTGGCCTTCTGAAGAGTGCCCACACTCCCGGATCAGTCCCAACATCTTCAACTCTGGTGAAGAGCGATGGTAAACTCCGTGGCTGCAGATCCAATGGACATTCCCTAGCATAATGCAAATGCATCTCCATGGTGACGACCACAAACAAAATCATCCCGGCTAGACAATTCATTCATATTACAAACACGAGCAGCAGGAGTGCCCCGAAAAATCTCCATCCGCTTCCTCGTACCACAACAGACACATAGCGCATGAAAAAAACAAAAGACAAAAGCCCGACACAACAAAACACATTCAAATGAACAAATACGTACACGAGAGACAGCTGGACTACATGTCGCCATTACATCGCCACGTGATGTCACCTACATATATGTGACATCAGTAACATATAGTACTGCCATTGCTCACTCTTCTCTTATAAATTCCAATTTGTTTTCTCTGCCCACTTAACTTAACCATCATCAGGTTCTTCCTCAATGTCTGTTTTCTGGAGCTCAACATGCAAGTTGCCCCAAATATGGGAGCCTACAGAGAACCCAAATAATGCATCAGTCCGTAAATGTTTTGAAATAAGACACATATATGTTTTGTGTTCAAATATTACCTCCAAGATCCACGCCTGGCGCTTCTGTTACTTTCTTCTCCAAAGACACTTGTTAACCTTCGGAAGTTTGCAAATTACGCTGAGCACTTACTCAAAGAGCATGTATATGCACTCAGAATAACATTGTTGTTTGAATATGTTTCTCTCACTCTCACTCTTTCAGAATACTTTTGCCTTTCCGGGCTTTGTATACAAGCCTTGTAAAGCCTTATAATGTTGGTAGAGCGTGCTTTTTACCTGTGTACTCCATTCCATGAATAGCACATTTTCTCAAGTAGATTAATGTAATTAGACATAGTGGATATGCTTTCAGTTTAGGGTTTTGATGTTCTGCTGTTTATTATGACTGAAGTACAAAGCTTAATGGCTAATGTGACCCTCACATACTCATTCAAATTGAATATACCCATAAACAACATTATGATACATAGAGATATGCTGCTGTAATTCGGTCGATAATTAAACTATTGAATCCCAGAAGCATAAATTATTAATTAATCTCTTGCATTGATGCCTAGTTTTTCTAATGGGATTCATTGTACAAAATATATTCAATGATGTGATTTAGTCAAGCACTTTACTAGTGTAAATCATGTTAGTGCTGTGTAAATAACACCAACATGGACCTCCGGCAACACGCCTAACACATGTCTTTGAGCCTGTGCGTGATTGGATTGGCTGGCTTGCCTGTCCCCCCTGATCTTCACCACTCCACTATACCTAGGTCTGTGTTCAGCCACTGTATGGGACATGCTCAGCTGGCTTTGTGACAAGTGATATATTCAGAAATTGTTTTTATTTTATCCAGAAAGGAAGATGTTTTTCCTCGTCCCTCGTCGTATCATAACTACATAGTTCCCTGCAAGGACGTGGACAACCTCCTTAACAACAGGCCGTCCTACCGTAATGTCTGTGCGTTTGTCGTCTTCTTGAGTAGACATGTCATCAATTTCAAACAACTACGCAGTCGTAAAAATCACAACACTTAAGTTGACATGCATTTCCACTAAGCTGACATATATCTAGTAGGCTTTGTAATGTTTAGGGACTATGTTGGACATTTTAAGCATGTGTTTCCAATCTAGCAAAATCACCAGAACACAGCCTAGAAATGTTTAAAAAGTAAAACAAGTGTAATCTACTGATTATGTGTTAGAGAACAGTTCAAGCCCACCTTTAAATAATGATAGGTACAAATAGGATGACTCACATGTGAGGCAGCAAAGGCATATATATATATAAGTATTTAAGAAAGTTTGACAAGAACAGGCTCGTTAGCCTATTGATCATAATATTGTTTTTTTTTTCCTTTTTCTTTTTTTTTAATAATATAAAGTCTAAAGTTCCTCTAGTACAGCTTTAGTTCTTGGGTTCAAATAAGTGCAAGTGGGAACATAAGATTTATTTAATGTTACGGAAAAAAAAAAAAAAAGTTTCCATCGAATTGAGAGTCCAAGTGAAAGACATATGCCAACTGAATTCAAGCCAACATTTTTTGTTCCAAAAATGTACTTGCACACATGCATGTTGTTTTTGGATAATCGCATGTTTCTTTTTCTTGAGTGATTTTACATACAAACACGCATCACATAATGCTCTTAGAATTTAGTGAACATAATTAACATAATTTGCACACCATCTTTCAGGTTCCCTAAGGTCTTTTTAACACAAGAAGAATGTCCAGCACCTGTGTGTCAGTCTGGGGCCGATTCCAAGTGATTGAAATGGTCTACTTGCAATTACCCATGATCCTTCTGCCTTACCCAAAATCCTCTTAGTTTACCCATGATCTTCCTGGCTACGGGTCTAGATTTACACAGTTGGAAGCCCCTGTCTGAAGACATGGGAGGGTCAATGCTAGCTGGTTTGCTATTCTAAGTTACTCACAATGCCTCACGATTGATAGTGAATGAGCGAGAGACCAAGGACACAGAGCCATGGCACTTAGATCACTCAGGGTGAAACTGTTTGCTCGGACTTTGCCTTTCGGGCAATAAAAATGCTCAGACAATGAGAGCAACTCAGGAGCGCAATAGATATTTTATGTAACGGACAGGGCATGGCCTTAGCATTAATTTAGCACAGGGATTTACCACAATTATGTCATCTGTCATTGGGCTATGTACGGGCAATGTGGAGCAGGGGGTACCAGCAGAGAGAGAAAGAATTATTGTGTGCCTCATCCACTCACGGTGGTAGGTGGTTGGGGGGAGGGGGGTTCAGAGGAGTTTTATCACCCCAACCCTGCGGGCGAGTCACAAAGGGGAGAAGGAGGGATAGAGAACAAGGAGGCGAAGAAAAAATAAATAAATAAAGAAGCTCCATGCAGCATAAATTCAGCTGGCACCCCACCCCCGCCTCTCCGCTTTCCCTCTCTCCTTCCCCGCTCGGCGTTCCGTGAAAACGAGGTAAGAGGGATGGCAGAGGTGAGCCCCGACAGCTGCCGCCTGAGCTGGAAATTCCAGTCGCAGTGGACCATCTGTCCGCCCGTCCACTGGCCGCGTATGGGAGCCATCTATCAGGGGCCGAGACCCCCACAGCTGCTGGCTCCCTGTCAGACCGGCTCCGGCTCCTCCAGGCGTGGGACAATAACCACTAGCTCCTCACTTTGTGTCACACAGAATGGCTGATTTGATTAAGTCCCGGGCTCTCATTATGTTAGGTAGGGGTGTAGAATTTCAATGATAATCCATAATGCATGACCGGGTTTTTGTTGCCATGGCGACATAAATTCAAGGTTACCGGCTCAGACGCATAATTGGGTGTGCATCGGGGCTCTGAAGAGGCGCTGTTAGAATTCTCCTCATGAAAGTGGAGCATCAATCATGCTGTCGTAGATTGCAAAGTACTCATAATCAGAGCGGGGAGGGGCTGAGGGGGGAATTAAGACAAAATATACAGCTTCCTTTTGGAGAAGTCGGCAAAGCACACGCACATAGACACACACACACACACACACACACACATAAACATACAGAAGTGCAGACACATGCATGTACCCACAGACACACACACACATAAACATACAGACACGTAAAGTGCAAACACAGACACATGCACAAAAACACACACACACACATATGTGTGTGTATACAAGCCAACACAAATGGTTCTCACAGGCACACACACTGGCACACACATTCCATTTTGGCGCCAAAGCATGTACGTCACACACACGCAATAACAGACACAAAATCTCACTGAAACACAAACACATAAAACTCACACTCACAAACAATTATTTTTTGCAAAGAACTACATGCATCTCTTGCTCTCCTTTTTTGTCTCTATCACTCTCTCTCACACACACACACACACACACACACACACACGTAAGCCACATCAGAGACTACAGACACTCCTGCGCTGTACACGCACACAGACACACACTCATGCACACGCACACGCACACACAGAACCATCAGTGAGAGCTGGTCTATTTGATGCAATAGTTTATTAGCACTTTTCTAGTAAGTTGGTTTCTCTTCATTTGGTCCTTATCGTGCTCTGCCAGGCGGGGGCGGAGCCAAAGTCCATACAGCTCAGAATGATGGGAATCAATTCTCAGCAGAGATCAGCACCTCTATGACAACCCCAGGCCCATCAGAGCCCGTGTTTTTAACCCTGGACAAAAGGAAAGATTTTTCCACTGGGACTGCTGCCAAAAACCCGGCAGAAAATCACATCAGCCTTCCTGTCACCTGCCTCTACAGCTTTCCTCTCGCTTCTGTTCGTTCTTTTGTGGCGATGTTTTTTGGAAGTTAAAAAAAAACAAAAAATGTCTCATTCCAGTTTTTTTGACTGGATGAATGGGTATTTGGAAGAAAAAATCAAAAATAAAGTTAAGTATACTGTATGTGTATGTGTGTGCTTACATTTGTAAAAGCTGCATGCTGCATGTAAACATTTTAAAAATATGACTGAAATCCAAGTAGCTGCTTTTAGTTTGATGTTCATGTGGCCTTTGATAAACCTCCAGTCCTTGAAGTCTGAGCTGAGTTCTCTGCTCAACTAGAGCTGAGTGGATGCCAGGAAACAGAATAAACATATCATGATGGTCTAGACGCCTGCTGATTTATCTTTGATGGATATAGAATTTCTATAAGAATGGGAGTGAACGACATCCCCAGCCTTTATAACCAAGCAGGTGCACAGCAGAATGTCTCAGTCCATCAACGCTGGTGAGTTGTAACCTCTTTGCAGCTAATAACCATAAATCCAGGCAGATTCATAAACCATTAAGCGTGGCGTTTATGATCACTGACATGGGGACATTGGGAAACCATTGGTTGAACTTCCTGCAATTTAAACTGAGAATCTGTGAAGCACGTTTCCCCTTATTTTGTATATGTATATATTTTAAACCATTCATTCTCAAAACCATAACCTGTGACATACACGGGGCCCTAACCTGGTTTTTATTTAATAATTTCCCAGAAGGTCTAAAATATAAATCTATACCTCTGTTATAATCTGTGTAACTAATGTGGACTCACATATGAGATTTGAATCCATGTATAATAATGCAAGGACATACACCAATCAGCATGACATTTATTGGCCTGTTTTTCCATGTTGGACAGGTAGTTAAAATCAGTGGAAGCATTATTATTATTATTATTATTATTATTACTTGTTTATTTAACACCATCTTCAATAATCTGTAAGGACAATCGTTTCTATTCCAAATAAAATGTTTAATATGAATCTGTTTTCTTGCTTTCCGAAAAATGTAACATTAAAGACAAAATCGGGTATGTAGGCAACCAAATGTGCTCCAAATAGGGGGAAAAATCCACATAAAAAGTGGAAAGATGAAGGCCAGAACAGACAACCACCCTCAAACCACCAAGATATGAAGAAGGCTCCTTCAAAGATATGTCTTTGGTGCGGAATGCTTTGTTTGAGACAACAAAAAAAATTGGGCAATTATCAGAAAATCTTAACCAATGTAAAATAATTACAATAAAAAAATAAAATCCGTACGAAGGCCTGCATATATAGTTAAATGTGTAATTGCGTGTTGCGTATACCCTAGTCAACGGAGGTCCTCACCATAAATAAAGTACCATCCACCTTATGCATATCCCTTAGCCTGTAATGCAACCACAAAGTGTATTTTGTGGCGAAACTTCCAGTTCAATAAGATTTGCCCTTTTGTCAATGCTTGTTTGCCAGCAAATATAAATGTTTATCTGGGAACATTCATCTGATAATCAGATTGGATGGAAGATGGAGAATATATTCCATATCATCGCAGGATTCATTAGTGGGAGGATGCCATGACTGCATGATATTTAGTCTGTATATATTTATATATACTTTAGTCTATATATACTTTTCTCATTTCTCAACACAAGTGCTCTCGTGATTCTGCATCTTTACTCGCCTGTCTGTAAATGTTACTAGCCAGGTCTGGCACTATTGCTAAATGAGGTAAGTGCACTTATGTTTCTCTAATATAGTACATCACTGAATAAAAACGTCTGCTGAATTAATGTAATTTAATGTAGTTTGTTACCATGAGCTGTCAAGTAACTTAGTAGGCAATTGTGACCAGAACTTAATTTAAATTTTTTTATTTACCGGTATGTTGATTATTTGTATTGTAGGTCTAGCTGCTAGGTTAGCTAGACAGACACGGAGGTTAATAGCTATTCAATTGGCGAGATGACATTTTATTGTGATCACTTTGTTCAAAAACAACAAACAACAACAAACAACAAACCCAGATGCAGGATTGACGCTGCTAACATAGCTAGCTAATTAACTTACCACTTAAACTGTGTTATTCTCTATATTATAATGCATAGCATCATGAGTCAGCTCTGACAGGAAGAAGATTAAGGGCTCTATTTTCCGGCTGGCGGGTGGCGAGCCAGAGCATTGGCGAAGTGACATTTTCAGCATGTATTTTCATGCTCCTGAGCCCATTTCACTTCGCGGTGCACCGAAGTGGGCGGAGAGTCGCTGGTGGGGGTGTGTCAGTCCAGATCGAGCAGCGAACGTGCAAATTTGAGGCTCTATTTTCCGGCCGTGTCCATCAAAGTGAGCAGCCCAGTTCAATTTTAGTGCAGCGGAATGCAATTTTGGGGTAAGATTAGACCGTGATTGGCGCTTGCACTGCCCACCAGGTGAGACCAAGTTTACGCCGCAAGTCGCACCACAGTGTATGGTGAATTGCTAATTTTGGGGCTTTCCCGAGCAATGCTTGCAGGAACCTATTAAAAAGCCAATCAACTGTTTTGTGGATCATATGCGGTCCAATCTGACTTTGAAATAAATCCCCCAAGCAGGAAAAATGAATACTTTGCATTTATTTTTTGTTGTCTTTTTTCTTTTTTATATTAGACTAATCCCTGTATTTATTTCTGTTTTTAATTGCTTATGGCTGTTATTATACTGCACTCTGGTCCCAGGGGTACTGTATTATTTCTTTATTGCACGTATAGTGATAAAAACATACCTCTTAACTCAATTACGTTCAATTAAATCAATGCGAAATAGATAGCCTATCGTCTTCCACTGTAGAATTCTAAAGGCGGCAAAAGTCACTAATAAATGTGGCGAGAATATGGGGGAAATTGGAAATAGATAAATGATTAAGGACCGAGCAAATAGGAAAAGTGAGGAGTTGAAAAGTAAAAAGTGCCATTAAATGATAAATGTGAGAGTAAAATAAATATATTTTTTATTTTAAATGATTTTTTATTTAATTTTTCACAATCCAGATAACCTATTAGTGACAGTTTTGTCGCCTATAGGATTCCATAGAAATTGACAGTGGGTGGACTCTTTCTGCAAGGGGGAGGCCTCCCGGCCACGATCGATAGCGTGTCCTGCTATCGTATTTGTTTTTCACTAAACCACGTGATGCGGGATAGCCCGACATGGTCAAAACGCGTCCACCCAATACGCCGGGTCGCAATGCACACGGCTCTTAAAAGGACTGTAGCAGGTAATTTGAAGCTGAAGCACACCCACTGATAAATAGTCAGCATAACCCAGCCCATTTTCAACCTGCACAGCGCGCTGTGAGCTGTGCGCTCCTTGTCTCTGGTCCAAAAATAGCTAAATTCAGTAGCCACGCCCAGTGCGCCATACGCTACGTCATTGACTGTGATGGCTCGCCGCACAAAATAGAAAATAGAGCCCTAAGGGAGAGAGCAAACAGACAAAGCTAACGTCACTCTTTCTATCATCTCTCGATCAAAATAGGAACCGTCTTCACCCTCCAATAACACTTGGCAAGAGGCTGCCTGCTTCCAACAGAAAGGATTCAAAATTAAGCAATATCTGCCTCCAACAAAAAAAATTGTTGCTGCAATACCATTATAAATATATCCACTTGTGTCATTGGATTGTAACGTTAATTTGAGCTTGAGCCACCTGCGTTGCAAATTAGTTGCTTTTAGGCAATAGCTAGTGCAGTCAGTGGTGAACAGTCTAGGGTGCCCTTCTTTCCGCCGAAAATACGGATTGACTTTACCAGGGTTGTTCAACTCAAGTCCAGGTGAGCCACAGTGCCTGCAGATGTTTACGACTTGATTTCCATCAGCAGCCAATTTAGGCTTCACAAACAAACTATGTGGATTCTTTAGCCAATCAATAGCTTAAATCAATCACTCAAATGCTAGAACATACCGAAAACCAGCAGGCACAGCAGCCCTCCAGGACTGGAGTATCACACCTTTGGCCAAGGTCTTGCAGGTTGAAGCCAGGCCCAAATCATTATCTGACTTTGACTGGGAGTTCTCAGCAGGACACAATTGCACACAAGCTACCAGTTGTCTTCAGTGAGAAACGCGCCTCTGCTTCAATCGACGCTAACCCGGAATTGTGCAGTCTATAGTCACTTACTTAAGCAGCAGATCATGTGCATGCATGGCCTATATAGACTCATAAATCATCTACTCCAGATATCTGTATAATAGATAATATACAATGTAATGACATATGCTTTAGGATACATTCTTACAAAATACCTAAGGCTGGAAGACTCAAGGTGGCGACACACACTTAAATTCCCAGGCTCCAGAGATTGTGTGGTATATCAGACTGGACTACACCCCCCTTTAGAATGTGCACCAGGTTAACTTGCTTGCTTGCAATTTCAAAGAATCTTAATGCGTGCACGAGACTCGAGCCACCGTCAGCCAAGAGGAACAATGCTGCCAGATGTTTAGGGGGTTCAGGCAACGTCGCAAGCACTATGGGAACCCCATGGAAGTGCAGAAATGCTCCGCCCTCGGTGTGAACCCGGTAAACTCCGGCCCCATGCTGTTTCAATCACACCGCACAAATGTACATATTCATCAGGCGTTTCAGTATGACTGCAAACCGTTCGTATGTGGGTCTTCTCTCTTTCCTTCAAGCCGGCACAGGCCATCACAGCAACAGAGGAACGTGCAGGCGTCCCTCAAAAGTGCAAATAACGAATATTAAATATCAAATGGTAAAGTTAAAAAAAAAAAAAAAAAAAAAATAAACTTGGCTGTATTATGCTGTTTCTATTTATATTATTCCCATTAACATTAAACAAACTTTTTTTCTCGCACAGGGACATATTCAATCTGAAGAGTGCATGATTAGTCCAGTACTCCCTTTGAATGAAGGTTCAATTCATACAAACAAAATGGGCTTGAAAGTGTTTTATTGATTATTGATGAAAAAAGCTTTGCACCTGGCACGTCTGAACTTGGGCTTGGAGTCTGGAATGTATTATATGGCTGTGTTGTCTCATCTGTGTGAGTCTCATCTGCTAAGTCAATGTAATGTAATATAATGTAATGGCTGTGAGGGTAAGGTTGTTACACCCCCCCCCCAAAAAAAAAAAACCCCATCAAAATCGAAAGACAAGGGAGGAGATGGGGAGGATGAGGGACACCGCTGACATGGGAGGGTGACGATGTGCGCCATTTTTATACATACAGAGAAACCTGGTTTAGCAGGTTGATGTAATGGCATAATGGATTTCCTTTCAAGTTCTCTCCTGCCTCATTATTTTATATGTTTACATGTATGAACCTATGTATATTTGTGCGTGTGTGTTGCAAACTCCCATCAAAGAGAATGTTATGAAAGAGTAGCAATGTTATTAGACAGTACAATAAAGACCAAGAAAAAGAAATGTGGAGTAATTCTGATTCATTTGGAACATGCACAACGTAAGGCCAGCGATGTCTGCTAGAAAGATGGTGAGTAATGAAATACACCCCCCCCCACACACACACACACACACACACTTCACAGAGCTGGCTGCATCTGGACCCAGAGGAATGTGACGGTCATTCATAGTGGCCCGAGTGGGGAGTGCTCCAACCGCCCTGCGCCTCATTGTATTTGCGGACATTGTTCTGGCCCTCTTTTGTCCCTTAAATATCAGGTCCCCTTTCAGGACAAACGAAAGCCACCCCTCCTCCTCCTCCTCCTCCTCCTCCCTCATTCATCCTTGGCTGCCTTTTTAAAGCAGCTGTGCTGGGCTAATGCTACGTTTATTTCGTATTTTTTATTAACAGCACTGTGGGAAAAAAGGAGAAAAAAGTAGTCTGAAATACCGGCGGGGGGGGTTTACCTGTATACATATGGGCTAAAATATTTCAAAATCCATTGCTCAAGGAACACCACAAAGAGCATTCAAACAAACGTATGCTTAACGTTAATTCAGCCGGGGGATTTTGGGTTTTGATAGTAAGCCTTCCTCCGTTCTCTGGCCAGAAATGCGATTCAAAAAGCGTGACTTTCCCCATTGTGACATTAACAAGGTCAAGGTTAGAGGGTGACCGGTTCCTTAGTTAAATAGGCCTGCTTCTTTTCTATAATAGATTACCAGGTTAGTGATGGCTTGATGCTTAGTGTCACTTTTATCAGGGAGGGGAGAATCATATCTGGGTGGGTGGGGGGGGAGGGGTTTGCGAGTGTGGAGGATTTGAGGCCGGCCAGACAATCGCAGCCTTCTCAATAGATATTGAATGCTGAAGATGAATTAGCATAGCCTGGCAGCCAGCTGATAGGATAGAGAAATCTAGGCTTGTACTTGACAGTGTGAAGGATCATTTAGTTGATTTATGCAGGAAATTGTGTTTGTTAATCAAGAGGGATAACGAAATAAACCAACCCAAAAAATAATTTTAAATAAAGAATTTAAGGGGTCTATTATGGCCAAATAGTACATCCCAGTACCCAGCACAAAAAAATTAAGACATTTTTTCTTATTGTGCCTTTTGATACATATACTATATACATGTAGATGGTGACTAGATATCATATATGAATATGTAGATCTATGTATGTATGTGTGTTGTGTTTTTCTGATTAGAAGTGACTTGCAAAGTGCATTTCAGTCCATGGATAGCAAACACCACTACAGCAGAATCTACATTTATTTTCCTAAAAATAGAAATACCAAAAGAAGGCATTTGAACTTGGAATTTCAGTACAGGGTGAACTGTATTGAAATGACACAAATAATACAATTTCAACCTTGAAAAAAAGCTTCCGTTGACAGCTGTGTCTGTTCATTCAAAAACACAACAGAGAGAGAGATGGCAGCTGACATTTTCAGAGAACAATGAACTAAATAGTTGCATATGCATTCCTTTATGGTGCGATGCCTCAACGGCATGGTTACAGTGCAGTGGTGCTTGGGGGGAACTTCGGACAACCTGGCGTCCGCGAGGATCAACGCCTCAGCATCCACAGTAGGAATCTGTAAAGAAGGGTGCTTTAGGCCCAAGCTCAACTGCATGTACAGCCAGGCCTGGTCTCAAAGTAGCATTGCGTTAATGTTTAAATGCAGGGGTACTCAAGGGATGGGGATAGAGTGTCAGAGAGGCCACGGGGACAGCTACCCTGATGACTCCAAACATGAGCGTCACGGCCCCCAATTCCAGCTTTGCGTCGGCCTCCGGCGCTGATGCGCGTGTACGTGCGATGGACAGCGCAGAGCATGAGGGGAATTACGCCCGTAGACAGAAAAAACAAGAGCAGTTGAGCCGTCTCAGTGGTCAGGTCAGCGGTTTACGGAGCCGTGACGGGAAAAGCAGGCCGTCGCGGGCCACATCGCCGGTTGGGTTCCGCGAGTCTGAGCAACAGCAGTGCGTCACGCTGGCTGGTGCCATATCTCTGCGCCAGCCAGCATGGGGCCCATTGTCATCCACAGTCATCCAGCTGATTTCAACGTTCAACGGGTATCTCGGTCTTATCAGTAAACAGATGGAGTGATGAGCAGCTAGGCTCGTTACCCTGCGTAAAAAGTGGAGGGGGTGAGATTTTTTTGCACTTCCAGCCGCGCGCACGACCCGGCCGTCGAGGGCTGTTGATTTAATGAAGGTCTTCGAAGGTGAAAAGACAGCTTTAAAAGTACACAAACGCACTCCCCCACTCCCACCGCAATCCTGATTAAATGGAGGACGGGCTCCGGTGACTAATTTGTCAGGCTTCCTGTGAAAGAGCGAAATCGCACGGCCTCGAACTGATTATCATTGCTATTGACTGGGTAAACAGTGATTAAAAATATATGTCTTTAATGAGCACCGAAGCTGCCAGACACAGCATGACGGATAGCCGAAGGGCCTATAAATCATTAGGCCTATAGATGGCAGGCAATGGAGTGAATGGTGAGTTTAGGCTGATGCAATGTATAGCTACCTACTGAGGTCTCTTTCAAGCAAGTTCTGCTCTGCTACCTGAGTGATGACTATGTTGGAAATCAATGTTTTATTATATATTTTTTTTAGGTTTGAAGTGACTAAGCACAAACTTGATTTTGGAGACTATGGGAGGGATTAAAAGGTGCTGCTGTGTGTCCAGCCAAGTGATCAACCTCAGTAAACCAGCAAAACCTTTAGCCTCAATAACCCAGCTAGGTGATAAAACCAGTCAAGTTATCAACCTCAGTAAACCAGCAAAACCTTTAGCCTCAATAACCCAGCTAGGTGATAAAACCAGCCAAGTGATCAAGCTCAGTAAACCAGGAAAGGCTCCAGCCTCAGTAAACCAGCTAGGGGATAAAACCAGCCAAGTGATCAACCTCAGTAAACCAGCAAAGCCTTTAGCCTCAGTAACCCAGCTAGGGGATAAAACCAGCCAAGTGATCAACCTCAGTAAACCAGGAAAGCCTCCAGCCTCAGTAACCCAGCTAGGTGATAAAACCAGCGAAGTGATCAACCTCAGTAAACCAGCAAAGCTTTTAGCCTCAGTAACCCAGCTAGGGGATAAAACCAGCCAAGTGATCAGGGGTGTGACAATAAAAGATTCAGATAAGATCAGAGCCAGGAGCCTTATGCCATCAATTCAGGTCTTAATTTATTGTAGGTCAAGGCGGGAAGGCATTCTGTGGGGCACTCTGAGAAAGTGGGAATTGGGGAACATGACAAGGTTGTTTTAGGAGCGCTGTAAACACGTTCACATCCGGGGCGTCTTGACCGGTAGCGGCTGCGCGTGAGACTTCGGACAGGGCAGGGTGGACCCAAAGCCCAAGCCTGCAAATATGACCATCTGCTCACTAATCTCTGGCTTCAGTTTTGACTATGGATTTATTGTTGAGTATTGTGAATACTGTATAAATTATGGCCTAATATGGCGTCCGTCTTAATGGTGAAATTGAGTTTTTGTTCTTTCTGAAGCATTTTAATACAATACAATGCGATGAAACAGTACTTTTTTTGACTTACGTGTTTTGAGTGCAAAAGTCAAACCAGTTCCTGGTATAGTATCTAGCGGTTTGTACTCGCCAAATTTCCTGTGCGAACAACATTGAAATTGCATAGAAAATCCCATCAGTTTCAATTACAGAACCACCGCCCGTGTCTTTCAGGTCATGTGTTTGCTTACCTGTTTGCATGTGGAGAAGACAAAGCTCACTTTACGTCCATATATGTACAAGTGCATGTAGCACAAGACAATGCTAGAGCTTGAAAGGTAATTCCAGGTACAGCGTACGCATGTAAAACGTCCGTCTCCGCCGTCGCGATTTTACGCATGCCGGCAACAGAGCGAGACGTTTCTTCACACGCGCGGTGCGCGCACCCGACGCAACCTGCTGACACGTCACGCTTCAGGAGTCGCGCTCTTCCCTTTTCGCATTCTTGCCCCTCGGTAGTTTAAAAAAACATGAAAGGGGTGAAGATGCACTCGTGTTGTTGTGACACATGGGACGGGATGAGCGATGCGGGGGGTGGTGGAGGGGGGACCGAGACAGAAGACTGTGTGAGTCTGCATTTGATCGCATCTGCGGCGGTTATATGTGTGTGGGTGGCTGGGTTGGTGGGGGGGTGGGGCGGTGATTTAAGGCATCTTTGTGGTGGACTCCGTCTATTGACTCACATGCCTGAAACTCATACACGCCGGTGACATAATCTCGCTTTGTATCTCTGAGGTTCCTTTGAAGTGTGTTATAAAACCAGAAACGCAGGCTCACATAGCTCACAGGCTGGGTTTGGGTGGTGAAGTTCCCTATTAACTGGTCCCTTCGGGGAGGTGGCCAAAAGTGACGTTAGCCACTTATGTGCGTATGAGGGTGAAAAATGCCCTGAGCATCAAGCGATCGGTTCTATGTGATGCCGGAAAGAGGAGAAGTGTTACCATTCAGATGACAGAATGTGGCACGGTACCACAAACGGCATTCCTCCAATCCCAGTGATACACCACAAAAACGCTCCCACACACACATACGGGAATTGATTGCAACAAATGAGAGAACTGCTGTATCCAGTGCTTGCTACAGCCAAGCACAGCTGGGCTCTTGCTTAGAATAAACAGAGCAGATGTGCCAAAGTGCTCTTGCTTGCTTTGTCAATAATCAAGCACTACAGGTTACCAGCACATGCGATGATGCCACTTAATTTAATCCTTACAAAAACAAGCATAGGTGACAGGAGTATTGTACATGGAGTATCGGCAGAGTATAAAGGATTTTAAGTGACGAAGCAGGTCATGTACTGCAGGTTATACTGCACTGTAATTTGTAGCTGCATTGTAGCTTGTATTACAGAATGTATCAATGCACTGTTGGTTGAACTGTATGTGCTTTGTGTTTTTATGTAAATATTGCCGGTTGTACTGTATCGTAAATGGTAAATGGACTGCACTTATATAGCGCCTTTTTCCAAAGCGCTTTACAATGGCCTCTCACTCCCCCGTTCACACACACATTCACACACCAATGGCGGCAGCTGCCATGCAAGGTGCTAGCCTGCTCATTGGGAGCAATTTGGGGTTCAGTGTCTTGCCCAAGGACACTTCGACATGTGGACAGGAGGAGCCGGGGATCGAACCGCCAACCCTGCGATCAGCGGACAACCCGCTCTACCCGCTCTACCTCCATTTCAAGTTGCGTTTGATTAATTCTAGGTTATTTATTGCATGTTGTATTGCATGTATTTTAGGTTCAGTTGTATGAATTTCAGGTTGTCTTGCGTGCATTTCATGTGACATTGCTCTATGTTTAGCAGCTTGCATTGTATGTAATTCAGGCTGCGTTGTCTGTATTATAGCCTTAATGGTTTTGAATTGCGTCTTTTCTGAGGGGGGAATTTGAGTGGAGGCCTCCGGAAAAAAAGCGAACTGTGTAAACATGTCTCCATCCCAAGATTCCCCTCGCTGTGGGAATTACATGTGTGGCGGGTAGTACAGTTAGCTAGACTACGCCACCTTGGGAATTTCACCCAAGGAATTAGTTTTGTTCTTTTACCATGCACTAAGCACTTATGGTTCTCTACTCAGGCACCTTCAATTAAATGAAGTAAATAGAAGTGGATTCAATCAATAACAGTTTATTACACCAAATAACAAAATAAAACATGTACCCACAGATATACAATTAGTAAAAGGTATAACAATAAAATCACGGCCGTTCTTCCCCCAGTCCAGTTAGGGGCGCTGCTGAAGTGTGTGAGGAAGAGAACGGCGAGGCGAGAGAGGGCAACTTACCGGAAGGGGACCAGCACACACTCGTGACTCAGACACACGCACTGCAAAGGGTGAAACAATCCAAGTGAGTACGTGCGGTTTAAATCCCCAATACTATCCACACACACACACACACATACACAGCAAGCAGTGAATAAAAGGTCCGCCTTCCGATTCGCGCTATTGCCCCCAGCTACACCAGCACGAAATCTCGACCTTCAACACAAAACAAAGAAAACAAGAATAGCAGCTTAGCGCACCCAAACCAACCTACCCGCAGTTAGTTTGTCAGTGAGACGCGAGTCCCACACGTATCTTACGTAAATACTTTAAAAGACCGGTGGATAACCACCATAACATGCAGTCATAAATATAACACAGGGATAAGATAATAGCGGTTCGCTGCGGCGAATCTTTCGGCCGGCGACCCAACGTATAGCCGCCGTAGTTATGTGGTTACAACTCCGTTAAACGCAGTGTAGATCATCGGGAATGCTAATATAGGCAAAACAGCAGCCAGCAATGTCCTATAAGAAAATAAGAATAAAAGTTACTAGGTAGCCATAGCGCCTTCTATCATAGGCTCCTACCATGCATTATTCAGAGAAACAGAAAAGCTAAATGTTTCGCTGTAGTCACGGTACCCAGCTTAATAAAAGTACCTTAAATCTGATTTATAGCCGTCTCATGCGCCACCAGCCCAACTACAGGAACCTATAATGGACAACACTCATCAGTTTACCTGGGATTAGTACAATCATCATACAGCACATGGAACTACCAGCCTACCTTTACAACAGAGGAAGCAGTATGCCCAATGGAACACCCGGAACTGCAACAGGTAAGACCTTTCTCCTTACCTGGCTACTGCAGCCTATTTATAGGCTGTTGTTAGAATTGGGTTTATCTGTCAGCCAATCGGAGAGCTGAATGCCTTCTCACCCACGCAACAACTGTCCAACCAGTTAGCCCTGCTACACATGCATCTCCCTCCACCAGGCATCTCTGCTTTTGAAGTTTAAAAAAAAAAATGTATTCCTGGTTTATTTGGGTCTGCGGGGTCGTTTATATTATGTCTGGGGATTGCCCCGATGTCCTGGTGCACTGAGATGTAGCTAAACACAATGAAGATAAATATTTGTACAACATACTGGCCCTTGATAAATGTGATATGCGCGGCGCTAGAAATCTAGAAACACGTTCCGTTCCGAACCGGCATCTACAGGCCAGGTTAGGATATTAGCACGTCTGACTGGAACAAGGGATAAGATATATGGATTTCACTAAACAAAAAATTGATTTTCTGAGGGGGAGAATATTCCTTTCCCGCCTGAATATTGATCCAGCTGGCTCTTGGGAAGCAAACAGGGGGCTGAGCAGGTCAAGAGCAGGTTTGGGCCTTTGGACATGTTTAACTGGTGAGGCTAAGATAAAAAGCGCACTAAATACCATTAGTAAACACTGCTGTTTGTTTGCTTTGCTTCTCTGAGGTCAAGAATGTAGAGTAAAGTTAAGACATGGATAATAGTTTGAATAAACTTGCCATCATTAACACGTTACTGTTCTGTATTAATTTTTCTCAGGGTTTTAACGCATATTCATGCAGTTTTTCAAGTAATGTAGTTTTTCTTGTAGTGTCATTTATGATTGTTCCGTCTCCTAAAAGTATTGATTTTCTTAGTTGTGATGTATATTATTATTCCTGTCTAGGGATCACAGGTGAAAATGAGGATTTAGCTAACCTGGAAGCACTTAATGAGGAAAATGTCAGGAAAAGTGTTGGGTTTGACACATCAGAGATTTCTAAATAGTACTTTTAATGGCCGTGTGCTTGGCAGCATTCCAGTTACCCCTTAAACCTTTTAGCCTTGGTTATCACTCTCCCAAGAGGGGGGGGGGGGGGGTGACCACATTCTCTTCAGATGGTAAAATAAAATAAAAAGAACAGGGGCCAAGTTACATGAGGTCATTTAGGAAAAGGTATTGCTTTGGAATAGAGCTTGTTTAATGTGTGTGAGCAGAGATAGTCAGCATTGTTTGTTGTAACATGGCCTCATTTTGATATTAATAATTGAATGGCAGGCCTGGATTTAGTTAGCTTTATTACAGACAGTGCTTTGTATGCATGAGTAATTTGCCATTTTTGCACATTGAAAACCTTTTTTTTTTTTTTTTTTTACTATTATTATACCGGAATGGCAATCACAACACATGCATTTCTAGATTTTATGGTAAAAGAAGTGCGTTCTCTTGCATTATTCCTCCTGTAGTGATTGTTTGGTGAAAAAGGGAGAGTCCATACTTAGGGCTTAAGTGGTAATGCTAAAACAAAGCCCATGTGTGCACTTTCCCCAAGTATGTTTAATAGCACCTATGCACTAATCGTGGAAAATACTGGTTCTGTTCATATTGATTGATTGTAAAGTCAGCACTTACAATGTTTTATTTAAAAAAATAGGCCTCAGTATGCTTTTGACTGAAGCAGCACTTATTTCCTCAAACTACAGCATTGATTAAGACCAGATTACAGTTCATAAATCCTAAATAAACTAGTAAAGAAAGGATGGTAATGCACAGCTCATTTGTATATCTTCATACTGCATAAAACGTAGGTGGTATGAGGGCCAGGGGGTTGCATTTGGGTGGTTGTGGAACATAGATGGAGGATATGCACTTGTCTTGTAATGTGTCAACAAGCTGTAGCCCTAAAAAAAAAAGTTAATTCTCACCCACTGCAAACCACGCCACGGCTTAAAGAGGTAAACCCTAAATCATATATTTTGAGTTATAAAGCCGAGTATCTTGTCTCCATTTCATAAATGGCGTTGGGCAAGTTCCTCAGGAAGTGTAATTAGTTACTTTTTATTGATTACTCCTTTAAAAAGTAATCAAAATTACTTTACTGATTACTTTGTATCAAAGTAATTAGTTACGTTACTAGTTATGTTACTCGTTACTTTCTCTTACCCTCCCCCCCTTTCCAAAAAAGTGACGTACAACCTGTTTAGCCAGCTCCTTTTAGAACTGAGTCCACAATCAGTCAAACTGCATAACTGCAAACATTGCAGCCTCTCAAACCTGATGGGATAAAGTATGTATATATTTATATATATAATAGAAATAAAAATACAAAATAAATCAAGTCCATCCCAAGTTTTTTTTTTTTTTTTTTTACTTGTTCTTCTGCATATTCCATCATATCAAATAAATCCACAGTCTCTCCCGACTTTTTAACTCTGTAACTTTTAAATATTTAAACTTTTTTTTTCTGTAGGCTATATTCCATCATGTAAAAGAATAAAATAAAAAAAAGTATTTCCCGACTTTTTAACTCTGTAACGTTTAAATATTTTAACTAGCGTTTCTGTATATTCCATCATAAAAAAATAAAAATAAAGCCAGTCTCTCCTGACTTTTTAACTCTGTAACATTTAAATATTTTAACTAGACTTTCTACATATTCCATCATGTAAAAAAATTAAATAAAAAATAAAGCAAGTCTCTCCCAACTTTTTTTTACTCTTTAGTAGGTTGCAAACTTTTTGCTCCCCCCCACATAATTTACAACGAACGGCAATGTTTTTTGCATCTTTAACTGAGACAAACTCAAAATAATGACAATACCTGCAGCTATTGAACGCGTACCTCTCTTCCTCACCCTCCATGCTGATTTTTGACTAGTAGCCTACGTGACCTCACTCTGACCTGCCGGCCCGCGCGCACACGTCATCTACCGAGGACCGCATATAAACGTAATCTAAAGCTGATGGTACACGGGCAATATTTTCAGGCAATATTGACAGGCAATGATTGCTGGCAATTTTCCTATTGATAAATCAATATCTGAACAAGTTTGATCGAGGCAAGCAATATTTTGCTACCATCCAGTCACAGACGAGAGTTTGGGTCACATGACACCTCAGTCTTCCAAAAATAAATTTCAACAATGGCTGCCAAGTGGTGCGAGGAAACCGAACGGATGCTCTGATCTCTTATAACTTTATTTATTTATTACTTAGGTAAGTTATATTGACGTATTAGTGTAATGTTGAAATAAAGACCAACCTTTCATAAATTATGGTATTCTTGACTTTTTATTGTAAATAATTGGTATTACTCTGTATTATTACTACTGTACTGACGAACTGAGTGACTTTTAACTAGCTAGCTAGCTAGCTAACTTTATTCAGCAGACCTAATCAGACCGCCTGCTTACTGGTGAATACATCCATGAATGCTTCCGTCAAATTTAGAGATACGGTTGATTGAATTACATTGGCAGAAAGTTGTGGTTCTTGCTGTTCCGGGCACATATATACCTTTGCGGAGAGATGACGGTAAAGGTTCGAAACGGAGGTTAAAAACATGATCCGCAAACATTCTTTTTTCAG
This sequence comes from Ilyophis sp. 1 JC-2022, assembly GCA_022702515.1. Taxonomy (NCBI): domain Eukaryota; kingdom Metazoa; phylum Chordata; class Actinopteri; order Anguilliformes; family Synaphobranchidae; genus Ilyophis; species Ilyophis sp. 1 JC-2022. Next base: position 15,128,274 of record CM040406.1, on the reverse strand, counting down.
TTATTGCCCTATTACCCATTGCTACAGTGGCCCATACCCATTGCTGGCAATATTGTCTGAAAATATTGCCCGTGTACCATCAGCTTAACGTTATAGGAGGACAAAAAAAACACATTGCATTCTGGTAATGATGTAACGCAGTAACGCAGCATTACTTGGATGTAAGTAAGCTGTGCCACTGTTTTGTGTTAGCTGAAATCCAGGCATTAGCTGAAATCCAAAGTGAAAAGTTTAATTTGGGCCACACCCCTATCCGTGACGTGACAAAAAGGTAAAAACCTTTTTTCCACGTAAGCAAGTCAACCCCCCATCTCCCCCTCTTCTTGATTGATGGGTATTCAAACTGCGCAAATTAACGTTAGCCCTTTAATTACAAACGGTTTTCCTTGCTGGCTCCGCCTACGTGCCTATGACGTGTTACCGAATGGATCTATCGCCCCTCCCCTCAACTGTAACTCCTCCCTCCTCAACCCTCCCGTCTGTGCTTTCTCACTCGAGCCCAATTTGCGTCTTTTGAAACTGAAGTGGGCGGAGACAGAACCAAAGCCGGTGTTTATTACCCCTTTAAGAATCAAGATAATAACATTTTATCTGTGCAACCCGTGTGGTTCGCATTTATAATATGCGTTGGTGAGTCCTAAAGGAAGATGAGTCCATGGCGCTATAATTGAAGCCACCCAAATCTTCTCCATCACCCGTAGATTGTCATTCAAAAAGCAACATACTGGACTGGATCCCCCCTGCCCCCTCTGTTTTTTTTATAATCTGTGGCCATTATTGAGGTTGTGGGACAGGCATTTTTAGTGGGGCAGGGGCCAGTATGGGTGGGTCATCCAAGTGTTTTACAAATGAATGCACACCATCCCATCCAAACCCCTCCCACCCCCCTCCCCCCTCCCCAACCATGACACCTCTTGCCTCAGCCTCTAGCGGGCACAGAAACAATGCTGTTATCCCTGCTGCTAATCACCACTATTAAGGCCCATCCTAGTACAATTCAGCATCCCTTTGTTTCCACTTTATCTCCTCGGTGCTTAAGAGTTTCTCTATTCAGGCCAGAGCACAATGAGGCATTTTTTTCAGTTGCTTATTATCTGCTGTATCCTGTCTTTGGGGGGGAGGGGGGGCGGGGGCAAAAATTTAAAAGGAGGCTCTGCTTTTTTCCCCCCAGCCATAACCAGAGGCACTGAAAATGAAAAACCGTTAAAAGTAAAATGCAAAAAAAAATTACCCGCTCTGGATATTATTGAGAGATTAACGAGGTAGAAAGAGGACTTATCAATCTCCATGACAATGCTGTAATACATGCAATTATATGCAGTGCTTATTAGCATGGCGGCGAAGCTCCCCTTCTAATTCACTGCTCTTAATTGCGACACAGCGACTGTGACGTGTTAAGCGCAATTAATCACATTTGTGATTTAATAAACACGCAAACCAATATTCGCACGTTGATATAATGCAGTGCACATCCACAATAACTGTTTACCAGGTTATGCCTGTGTTCCGCATATTTTTTGGCTTAAAAACGTTTAGTTTGTTGTCAACACTGGTTCAATTGTGAGTTTATTGTCATTGCAATGAGCATTCCTTTATGGGCTGTAGGACCATTATTAATCACAATTGTGCATTGTTTTGTCATAGATCTTGACCTGAACTATAAGCTTAACTGGGATAAACTATTAATGTATTAAATGGATTGAAATATATATTTTAAATGGTTTTATGGGGTGGTGATTAAAGTGCCTCCAGAATTTTATGTGAACATTCCACCACCTTGTTTTGACCCTTATGGTAACATGGGAGAAGACGGCCCCCTTTCTTAATTGTCTTCTTGACTGATAGATTGTGCCACATTTCATCTCAATGCACTGGTATAAGCATAAACATTATGTAAATACTAAACTGAAATCCGAATTGAGCAGTAAATCATAAAGAAATTGTTCTTAAAGGGTTTGTCTTCAAACATGTTAATGCTAAAGGTAAACAAACGAGAAAGATTTGGACAATCAGAGACTGTGACACTTTTTTGCAAGACGACTTTTGAAAACCCATGGCACATTTTTTGTCAAGCAAAGACATTAAAACATTTTGCACAGAATTTTGCCACCACCATCCATGGAATTAATTCATCATTATACAGTGTTACAAATCATTTCACAGACAACATGGAGGGAGTTGTAATCCAGAGCATGACATCCTGAAGTGTGTCAATGCCTTCTTGGGAAGGTTATGATGGTGATCTGCCTTTTGACCGCACCCACAATTACAATTGTACAATTGTAAATTGAATGCACCCATGGTGCCGAGCCCATTACTCTGGCCATTTGCAACCCACCCTCCTTTAGTTGGACATCCAGCTGTGTTGGGACCTGTCTTTATTGGTTGCTGGGCAGATGACTGACAGACAAACAGACATCCAGCTGTTCGTATTCAGTCCCTGATTGACGGCCTCCCCGGGCTCACGGCTATGTTGGTGAGGCTGCGGATGACAAGCTGTTTTGCTGACTGTTTGCTGATTTGAAATGCACATGATTTTAGCATTCTGACTTCCTTTGGGCAGTAGTTAAATACAAATTGCTCCTGTTTTCTTTTAGCTTGGTGCCTCTATAATCATCTAATGCTGAGAAGGCCAATCCTGACCCTGGAAAGCCACAGGGTAGGCTGGTTTTCTGTGTTAACCTTAAAATCGGCAACTGACTCAGACACAATAATGCAAGTGAAGTGCATTAACTGTGCAATAAACTACTTTAATTGACCTATTAAGTATTAAGTAAAAGCAGATTGGCTCTCCAGGGCCAGGGTTAGGGACCCCTGGTCTTATGGAATGATTGAATGGAAAATGAAGAAACAAGAGAAAAATGTATTATTCCCAACTTTGAATGTCCAGTCTTGACTGCAATACCCTCCGTAATAATATTTCAGAAGAGTGAGATGACTAGCATGTACACGCAACCAGCCACCTCTCCATGCTTAGTTCCCAATGTTTCGTTTGAAACGTGATGTGTCACGACAACTTAAATCAGCTGTGCTCATTTTACAACCCTTGGAGTTACAGGAGAATGAAAAAATTGTTTTTTCAACCCAAAACATTATTATTAAGAATGCTTCCAGTTATAGGATGCAGCATGAGAGAGAGAGAGATAGAGAGAGATTCTGCATTCTTTATTGTTCAAAACTGAAATCCCTCAACACCATGCCACAACCAAACATCAGTGGATTAATATTGACCACCAAACCAATGTTTAAAACTCACAAATTCTTTAAAAGATGAGTACACAGCCTACACAATGTATTGCATGTCAACTGTTTCTCCTAGGTGGGTGTGTCTGACACAGCGAGAATCTCAAGTGCCTAGCAACATTGCACAGGGTGCAAATGTTCCCGTTCGACAGTTATTCGCCGCGAAAGACCTCCCGCTGCTTATCCCAGAGACATCTCCAACATGCTCGCAACCCAGGCACACCTCCCAAAAAACACAGCACTCACCCCGCTAATGCGGTAACACATGCAACAGCCACAGGGGGTGAGTCCTTTGAAATGCAGCATAGGATTTCAGCGTATGTGTCCCTTCCTCACTGTCTAACACCTCTGTATCTAATTAAAGAGTTTGCTGTAACACGTGGCAGGAAGAACCGCTTTCGTGATTACATTTTCAGAGAAAACTCTGGGAGAGTTTGTCGGAACACAACGTATGATGAGCCAAACATATTTATTCTTGCGACTGGGATGCGTGGTTTTGTGTGCAGGTTTGTATGTGTGCATGTGTGTGAAACTCGAATAAAAAAACATGTGTATGTATAAACCTGAAAATGTATATTTATCTTGAATGATGTCATGTTAATGTATGTCTTGACCTTCATGTTAATGTAATTTGGCCTCTTTATCTAATATATTTACCCTTTGTTTGTCTTTGAAGCATGTACTTTAGAATATTTTTGCCATTTCTTTCATTTTTATCTGCCAATAAAAAAATCATCAAAATATGATGCGCTCCTCACAAATAGATTACAAAACACATGTATTTCTTACCATTTTCACAAGCTTTTAAAAAGTTACGGAATGGTTAACTGCTCTACAGAGTATAAGGCATTTGCATGGCTTTTGAGTCGGGTCCCTTAAAAACTACATGTTGCTTATAAGACAACTGTGAGTATTGTACATAAAAAAGTGAGGTCCGGAGATGGTGCCATGAGGGACTTTCTGTGGATGAGAAAGCTAGTGAAATGAGGGGCAGCCACATGGGTTGTCCTGGCTCAGGCTGGTGACAGCACGGCTGTTGTGCCATGCTTCAGTTTTGTTGTAGCTCTGTTGGGAGGATGCGAGCAGGTGCGTGAGACCCAGGGGTGGGCCGGAGGGTGCATGTGACATGGGGAGGTAAGGATGGCGTGATGGTGACAGGAGGGCCCAACTCACATGAACATGTATTCAAGACCCTCCTCTGGAAGACCCAGTGGAGGGCTCTGGTAATGTGTGCATTTATTGCTCTCCTCCTCTTCTATCTTTTGCCCTCTGTCTCTCCCTCTTGAGACTCACATAGATGTATCATGCATACAAGCACACATATAACTCTCAGACACAGACACACAGGCACGCACACTCACACACACACACACACACACACACACACACACACACACACACTGCTCAGAGGAGACCCTCTCACTACAGTCTGCCATCATGTGGGTGAGACCTTCACCTCTCTGACACATTAATGTTCTCCTATTGCTTTGCTTTATGTGAGAACATGGGAATCATAGCAAACCTTGCAGTGGAGAGACATGCTTCTAAACCCACAATGCACCCCAGGCCCTTTGCAACAAAGGCCCCAATTCACTAAGTGAATATCCCCTTTGCATATTTTACATCATTACAAAGTCAATGGGAAGGTTCTAAAGGTAAATGACATAGCCTTGTGGGTAGCTTATGTGCAGGCAGACTTACAGCAAGAATTAGCCAGTTTGATCACATTATTTAATTTCAAAAGAAATGAGAATCACGAGCCATGATTCAGAAATGGTGAAACCTGGTACCATTACAGCTCTGTCATCAACTGCTTGCTTCAATTTGCTCAATAGCATACATAGCTGTTAGACTTAAGCTGGGCATTAGTTTTCACCAGTAAGTCACTGACAAGCTTTTATTTTGCTTATAATTTGAAGCTGAATCGCCAAACATTACAGGAAATGTAAGCACACTTAACCTTGAACAGAAGAAGGAAGAACTTGCCCATTATACTGTGCTCGTAAAGCCAGCGAAAGCCATGCCAAAACTGCACCAAAAAAATGTGGCTTTTGGTTTTTTAAGTCACCAGACTTCAATTCAGAAGCCAATTATCCTATTTCCAGAAATAAGCCAAACACCACTACACTCCATCATGGCAATTACACCACTTCAGAAATGCCTTTCCCATTGTTTATGGCCAAACAGTGGAGGTAAGAGATCATCCATTTGGCAACAGTTTGAAGGCAATTCAAATGCGAGTACCTGAAGCCAACTACACTTGAGGCAATGCAGATTCTATCGACAGCCTCAGAGGACTGCGCCATTATCAATCAAAAAGTGTCGATATTTTAATGCACGCATGTTTTTATATTCAAATAAACCAAAGGCCATTGCTTCCATTTCCTGCCATAACACAATTTCCATGGATTTATAGACAAAAACACTCCAAGAGTAAATTAAGAACGGGTTTTAAAAGGCACAGAGATTTTGATGAATATGCTCATGCTCTTTTTACTTTAAGTTATTGAGAATACTTCCTTTCCCTTCTTTTTCAATAATGACCTGGTCAAGAGGTGTGATAACTCAACAGGTTTTGGTGCCATTATGACATTTGGACTGATTCTAAATAAATACATAAAATACAAATACAGTAAGCATAACAGAAACTAGTGTGCACAAGTATAACACAAAAACATGTAGTCATTCACACTGCAGCATTATATTAAAGGTAGAGTTCACTTTCTGGAGGGTTTAAAAAATAGGCCTATATTATTTTAGTTTTATTGTATATTTTTGAGTGGCTGCTTTTGTGTGTATTAGGGTATTTTAGATATACAAATGTTTTCAATGACCTGCTGGCTTTACAATGGCTGTGCATCAACATCTTTGTGGTTTAAAGAAAAAAAATTCAAGTACACTTCAAGTACTTCCAAACATGTTGTACGGCAGTGTTATGTTTCCAAAGACTACAAGTACATTAATTTTATAGGGTTTATTCACAATTAAAAACATAAGAATATGTTTTTAATTTGTGCTGGTATTTCTTTTCTTCTCAGTTTGCAAATGGTGCAAGGGTCTTTACTCCCAAGGACCAAAGAAGCATGGTTTACATGAAGCTGGCTTGGCCAAGGGGTAGCTACTGCACTGCATGTTCTTGCATGCCTAATGTTAGCTAGAAATTGAAATGGAAGCTTATGACTATAAAACATAAGTTTCAGCTATGTTGCTGTTATTTATTCAAACCTGAATATATGGATGAGGATCTGCAACACAGGAATTACTGTTGATACAGGAAGCTGTGCCACTTCCTTTTGTGAGCACAGTGGTCTCAGGCTGCATGTGTCATAGGAAAAATGGTTCCAACCAAAGATGATATTAAATGCAGTTTTTTTTATAATAATATAATATACACACGTACAACCTCTGGAGGCAAAATAGTGCTGTACAAGCAGCGGTGGAGTTACTTGCAGTGTATTTTTTTGCTTTGTCATATTAAATGTATATTACAGTTTTTTGCAATTGCTAAGACACAAAAACTGGTACTTCTGGCACAATTATTGAAACCACTAACTCATGTAGCCTATCTATTGACCAGGTATGCTAAACCATAAGCACATTGTCTGCTTTACACTAAGTTTGAAATTCTAAAGCACACTTTTTGCAAATAACTACACACGGTTATCTACATTAGACACATCATTCAAATTTAAAAGACTGTGTGTGTTGTTTGCTAAACACTGCCATTGAAATACCACACTCAATTATCAATCACCTGCACACAGAATGCACATGTGAAAACGCCAGTAACCAAAGAGATCACTTAGAAATCAGAGCTTGAACACTATAAATAGGATTCAGATTTTCTCTTCGGTGTGCACAACAATGGAGGCCAATTTTGGAGAGAGAGCTAGAGGAAGAGGTGTTTGTGTAAGAAGAGGATGAGGACTAGGAAGAGAAGAAAGAGAAGGAAATTTGTTTGTTTCCCCATTGCATTTGTGTCCATAGTCTATATTTACAGCATGCTACAAATTAAAATGCCAAAGACTCTAGATAATAGTGTTTTATGCTTAGCAACCAGTGTGTGGTTGGCATGTGGAAAGAGCTATTTATTTGGTGTTTGTGTGTAAAGTTGTGATGCAAAAATACAATTTTTGGCAGTGTTTATATAGTTTTGAATTAAGTGTTTGCTTTTGCAAGGGATGTAAGATATTTAGTATTTTGTGTATGAGTTTTTGGTTTTTGTGTGTAGAGTTTCGACAAAGAGGGCTCTAGTTTCAGAAATTGTGTCTTAGCAATTGCAAAAAACTGTAAACTTTTAATCTTGTTGGTGGCCCTACAACAGCTATTGTGAAGCCAGCAGATTGTGAGAAACTTTTGTAAGTACCTAAAAAACAAAAGCTGTCTGGGTCACTCAAAAACATACATAAAAATAAATAATAATTTTTTTAAGAGTCACATCAAGATGTCAGCCTTGCGGTTTTAACCCAATGGATCCACGTGGTGGCACGATAGAGATCCAAATATAAAAACATATTTAAGAATTCACTAAAAATCACTGTTCCTTTGCAGAGGTTTCAAACTTGCTACACTGACAAAAGCCCTGATTTGGAACATAGATATGTCCTACATATGTTGGCGCCATCTTGAATTGGCCACCATTTTGTTTTAAATTTACTCATCTATTACTTTTCTGTGTTTTTCCTTAACTGCTTGGCTGATTCATATGAAACTTAGCACAGAGTTAGAAGGTATCGTCCGACAAGCCCTCACCGAATGTGGTGGTGATAGTCACAAAATGTGGTGTACAGGTTCCTCTGCTCATGACAAACAAATTTGCCTCAAGCACCCATAAAGTGCACCATATTGGATTTTCCGCTAATTAGAATTTTTTGTAAAACCCTTAAAATGCTAAAACTGCTACAAATTTTGGTGGACACACTCCTTAGACAAAGTTTCATAAAAGTTATATACAGAATTTTGATATGTTAAAAGACAGATGAATAAAGAGCCAATTAATATTTATGTAGGCGTGGCTTATCACAAAAATGCTAATAACTTTGAACACAATGTCTATCATAAATTACTTGATATTTGTCTTTGGCATGTCAATCCAAGGCTGGCTGTAAAAAATGTTTTTACTTTGTCAATAGGTGGCGCTATTGCAGGTGAAAATGTGAAATTGCCCATAACACTATAATTAATGACCAAAGTACTTTGTCTTGGCCAGATGTAGCTATGTACTGTTGGGCATCTTGTACTAACTTGCCTCATAATCCTGCAACTAGCCTGCGAAAGGGTACCTAACAGATAATTAATCTTCATATACAATATTGATAATTAGAACTACAGTGGTTCAATTAACAGTGGCCTGAAACTCCAGAGCTCACTGTCCCGGTCGGACCAGTGGCCGAATATTGTCATTATTGCGTTGAATCTGCCCTGCCCTCATTTAATATAATGTTAGAGTTTGGAGAAGAAGCATGCTGATTGCTATAGACTAGCTAAGAATCCAGAGGCCGGCGATAAATGGTTTACTGATGATCACTGGCATACATCTTGAAATACAACAGAACACCAGCTATTCCTCTCAGGAATCAAACAATAGAAACAACAGAAATGAAGTAGCTCAACCGCCGATTAGCTTAATGCTAACAACTATGGAAAACCCCATAGACGCGCAAACTAGCATATAACAGAGATTTGTCTTACACTTCTCAAAATTGCAGTATAGCAAATAAATGTGTAGTTTATAAAATAACTACCCACAGAGATGGAAAGACTATACCACAGAATCTGAGTAACTTCCAACTGTGTAACTTCCAACTACATTGTGTCTGAAATCACAATTCTTGAAATAGGTAAGCTCATTTATGTTTTGGTTCATGTAAATGACGATTTATTTAAAAACTGCACTGATGAAAGCGACGCTTGCTAGCACGCTAAAAGTGTGCTTGCTAATTGTATGATGCAGGTTACTACTAGTTCGGTAAAAACCAATGTTTGTTCATAGTTTCTTTGTTGAATTACTATCAATGGCTGACTGTTATTGCATGCTACAGTTTATGAGGAGCATGTTTTTAAAAATGTTTTGTTAATTGTATGCAATGTTTCAATGCAAATTGTATAACTAAGCTAACGGTTCAAGCTAGCTCGGTGTGCAAGAAATGCTAGAAAAGCTATGAATGGTTGTACTGCTGGAAACATTTAACATGCATGGTTATTAGTACTGCTGTGTGTAAATGCCAACTACATTGTGTCTGAAATCATAATTTTTGAAATAGCTTGCAGTGACTTGTCTGCATGGGAAGAGCTATTGGTCTGTGAATGTGCATGCTGGCCTGGATGCTTCTGGTTGCAATGCTGAGCCGGACAATTTAGTCATTGTTCAGCCAGTCTTAAGTAAGAGTGCTAAATTTTTTTCTTTTTGTTTTATCATCACTCCTTTATAAATAAAGGGGCTTCAGGATAAATCTTTCAACAATAATACTGAGGACAGCGCTCCTTTATAAATGAAGGACATCTGGACAAATTCATCTTCAGTAATATTTCTACAAGGAGCATCAGGGTGCATCTATCTACAGTTGTAGGGGATCTCTATGCCAGAGACACGGAGGACATATTGGAGGTCCAGATGCGACAGATAAGGACACTTAAAGTGTTCAACGAACACCACTAAGACGGACAATAATCCGTAGTGGATGGGGAAAATAAGAAGAACACGAATAACCTCGCGATAAAAAGCGAGGAGCTCGACATGCGAGCAAAACAAAAGAAATAAGCAGTCACGCTTATCTAACTCCCGTTGTGGAGTGAACAAAAAGAAAGGAAGGAGAAAAATAAAATAACCCTAAACCTTAGGGTGAGAGCACTCATAGGTTTGAGTGGAAAACAAAGAAACCAAAACCTCTGCTCTGAAATATGAGAGCGAAAGAGCACACTTTACTTTTTCTAAAATGTACTGCTAACAAGTCCCGCATTGTGAAGCAAAGCGGTCGATAGCAGCACAACTTCCTATACCTTTACCGGCTAGAATGTTACGTGAAATAACATGGAATCGACAAGAAAAGGAGGGAGCGGGGTATAAATAGTGAGCGAAAATGCAGGACAGGTGAACTCACTAATCACCGTGGCGAAAGCAAAACCCGTAGCGGATCACAGAAAAATCAGATAGATTACAGGTAAAAAGAAAAAGGGAATACAAAACGCGGAGATAAGGAAAGGAAGGCGCTATTCATGACAACAGTAATGTTGCTTTAATATTTACTTGAGCTCAGAACCTTTGTGTTTTTTATTATTATTTTAAAAAATGTATGTGTTTAAACAAAAGGACATTTGAGATGGGTGAATTACCATTACCCATTGTGTTTATGCATTTTTTAATACATTCCTATGTGATTCAAAAGAAAGAGGGAAGTATTAAAAACTTTTTTTTGTTTTGAATCACATAGTGTCTGGAGTGTTATTTATGTCATACATCTCCACACCCCTTAAGAAGGCAATAATTCATTTTCGACATATAATTATTATTCTGTCCTATTCCCAAACCAAAATGCTGCATCTGTGTATGTGATCCCAGACATTATACGATCTTATAACACTGCCATAATATGAACATTGGGAAACAAATAACTTGGATAATATGAAGTGACAAATTTGTTTCACTAATCTACAGAAATGTTTCTGAATGACCCTATGAGATTCAATTTACTGGCAATAGAATGTTGTAGGCTGTCAAAGTATAGCTACAGTACATGAGGTGACTTAGTGTTTCTGTATGTTCAAATGTGTTCACGCCTCCTAGTTCTTCTCGATTCATCTCTTCCCCTCCTTTCCTCCACGTACTTCCTGGGTAGGAGACGATTGGTAGTCGGGGAGGGGAGGAAAGGAGGTGAGGACTAAAAGGCATTAGGACGCACCCAGTGTCTCCATGTTTGCCAACTGTTTCTTATACTGCTTGGACCCCGGGAATCGCTGCTTGCAGCTATATTTATTATTGTTATTATTATTATTATTATTATTATTATTAACTCAGAATATCCATCCGAACACTCCCTGAGATTTATTTTTAAACCCCCCCAATACTTTTTAAGTGCTGCAGATTTAAAATGAGACTTTGACACTTTGCATCAAAGCAACACAGGGTTCCGCAAAGGAACTCAACTGGTAATAATAAGGGGAAGCATGCAATCCTTATGTCTGGGAATGTAAATCAAGTTATAACATCTGCAGGGAACATACCTCTTGTGCCTCAGTGGCAGACTATATTTTCCTTTTTGTTAACCTCATGACTGCATGTTAAACTCTTCCTTCCTGAATCTCCAAACCTTTTAAGAGAAAGCATGAAAACCCGTACCTGTGGGCACATAAATCAGGTGCAACATCTGCAGGGGACATGCCTCTAACGCCACGGTGATGGACAATATTTTTCCTGTTTGTTAACCTCATGACTGCACGCTAACCTTTTCCTTCCTGAATTCCAAGACATTTTCTGCTCTCGTGTCTGGAACGGGCCTTGGTGTGTGAGGGCCCCTCCCCTGCCCTTGGCATTTTGTTCCTATTTAGGCATGTTGGGGCATGTATAAAGCGGGCAGTCAATTAAAGCGGACCAGGTACTACACAGCCAGGAAATAGGCCAATTACGGCGGCCCCGCAGAGTGGCCAAGGCTAAAAATGAGTGGCGCTCAAAACGGGAGCGGTGTTGTGTTTCTGTCTCGGAGCTAATCTTCAAAAGCACTGCTGCCGGCATGCTTGCTCCTGATAAGAGCCCCTGTTCACCGTCACAGAGTGTTGCCTGCAATCACCGTGGTTGTAAACCTGGTGAGGAAATAGCAGAGTACCTCTCTCTCCCATTCCTACTTGACAAATAATAATTATAATCACATAGGATGTGTACATTATTGTAGACAAGAATTGCACAGGACGTCTTCAGTGACTGCAGCTACCTTTCAGGCTTTTCACCCCCTAGTGGTGAAATATCGTTGCTTCAGGAGTTACTCCTGTAGTCAGTGAGTGATTCAGTAACTGATTCATTCAGTCATACGGTCATGAAGTTGTTTTCAGTTTTAAAACTGAAACGTAGTGCTTTTACTTTACAGGTCACACGGCATAGTTAAGAACAGATAATCAGACCACTTGTTAACTGTCTGTAATGTATCTTGCACCCTAGATGAAAATACTTTACAATAACAGTTCCAGCATCCAAGTGTATAACTGGTTAATACAGTATATAAAAGAACAGACAATAAATAAATAAAGGTCTTGTTTTGTACTTGTGTGGAATCTGTTTGAAAGGTGAGAAGGGGAGAAACCGGGAACAGCTGCTCATTTTCTAAAAATCCCTCAAGACAAAAGCTGAAAGCGCCTGTATTTTCTCTGAACACAACTGTAGACTGCAGATTTGTGTCAGACACTGTAAGCAGTCCTGCATTGAATGGCCCCAGTGACAACGTTTACAAGAAACGAAGATGGCTTACATTGCCAAATAGTCTTTACAATTATGGCAACATATATATTAAGTGTATATACCTGTATTCAATTACCAAAATACCAAAATCGATGAAACCAAACACATAATCATAAAGTCTACATAGAGACACACACATAGAAAAAATCCTGTGTTTTTCTCACACGGAAAATCTCACACTGCTGTTCACTGAGGCTAGTACTTATCTTTCTCATTTGGAGTGCCCGTCAATCATTCTGTCAGGCAACCACCCTCACCCCCTACCCCCCGAAAGTGCTTTCGGTCACTAAAGTTTTACTTATTTATTTAATTTCTGGGGTTCAATGTTTGTTTTCCCTTTTCATAATATTGTCCCACTCACAAAGAGCTAGGAAAAAACAAAAACAGAGCGGGTTTATTTTGACAAAGACTTGATGAAAATGGATGTGCGTTTTTGCACTTTACGACGTGTTTAACAGCATGTGTTTTATTTGTAGAAGCCTGGGCAATTAAATCTAGGGGAGTTTATACATGGGAGACAGGAGCAGGGTGATTTACATCTTCCTGGCTGGATGTATGGAGTAGCGAGCAGCACAGATTTGACGGAGTGCCTTACTGGCCGGAAAGGGGGTACCATCTCGGCTGATATATAGCTGGGGGTGCCCCACACTTGAAAATTCTTAGAGAGGAGATGTGGCATTGGGTTGCATTTTTATGGTCGCAGCAACAACGGCCTGAAGTCCTATAACGGTTCTCCTGTAGTGCCTGGCAGTCCTCTATCCTCCGATTCATCTTAAATTCATTTCGAAGGCCGGGGTCTGGCAATTTATAATTTCCGGATGGAAAACAACACAGACCGGACAGTCTCTCATTACGCGTGGATGGGTGTGAAGGCCAAAAGACACCCCTGCAAGATTAAGAAGATGAAGAGGGGGGAAAAAACGGCTTCACATCTGGCCGGGGGCGATGTCCGGAATAATAACGTATCCAGTCCTCAGGTTTTTCATTCGGAAGCTGGGGTGTAAGCAAGCGTGCAAAAATATGGCCCGCTCTCTCTGACTGGAAGTGTTACAAGTCTTCAGAAAGAAAACGGTACAAAACAGCCCCCAAAACCTAAAACCCCAAAAGCCCCCTACCTGCCTTCCCCCACTGCAGCCCTTTTTAATCAGGAAATGTAACCCCAGCCTATGAAATGTTGTTGGTGGTGGATGTTTAAAAGACGGACCTGTTTTGCACAGTTTGTGCAGTGGTATAGATATGTGCACCGGCAGTTTAGATCAATAAGAGCGCTATACGTGGACAGAATCAAAAAGGCTGTTATTCTCATGAATGCTCCAACCTCAGACATAGCATTTGATAAATCAGCCCTCCCTGGGATTTTCTGTCGCAAACAACGTGGCACAGCGCTTAACACTTGTCTCAGCACGTTTAAGATTTAGACCTGATTCTTCATTGTATAAAAATTTAATCCTCAACAATAGAATGTTTTGAAAAGAAAACTTGGAACGTCTTTGTTCTGATTTTATTCCCGGGGTGGGGAGGGGATATTTATCAGGTTAATAATGTCCATTTGAACTTGACATATCCATCATTGGTACTAAACTGGTGTACCACTTGAATGCTCAGCTTTTACTGCGAAAAGCTCCCTGACGTTTCCATAATAGCATCTTAACCCTAGAATGCACAACATGGGTCAAAAATTACCCGGCTGAGTGTATATTTGCTATATCTCTGTAATTAATACATTTTATCATTCAATATTTCATGAATTCCTTAAATAACTTGTTTTCAATGATTACAATTACAGTTATTTTTAACTTCTTATTTTTTAAATAAATCAGTTATTCTATTACTACCCTTGACTTGACATGGGTCAAAAATGATCCGTATTCATTTCTATAGTATTTGATGCATGGCTGAGTATTTTTTTTGTTATATCTCTGAAAATATATGATTATGATCATTAATAGTGCAACTGAACTTTGGTAGAACTTCGGGTTGTGTAGTTACCTGGCCATGATATGAGTCCAAATGGTGGCAAAATATGTTTGTTAGTTGCTCTGTGCTCCCCTGGGGTGATAATCCAGAATATGGTATTTGTCGCTCTCCATTCACTTCTATAGGGCAGCTAAAATGGTTTCAAAATGACACTTCTAGCATCTATACGAATGCGAACGAAGCGGATTCTGTCAATACAAACAATAACCAGTCCTCGTACATATTGTTTTCCATGTAATTAAAATTATTTATAAAAGTACTATTTTCTTCAATGTTGTTAGCAAGCTACCAGAAATGACGAGCAAAATGTCGGCAGATCGGTTTGTTTACCAAAGATATATACTACCAGGAACGCTTGCTTTGGTGGAAATTTGGACCAATGAGTGGTTTCTGACACATCGGCGCATTAACGCTGTTTCTGGCGCAAGAATGACCTACCGGATCTACATTCCAAATAAAATATGAAAAAGACAGGAAAGGGCCATTTCATTTAAAAAAAATACGTACGAGGACTGGTTCTTGTTTGTATTGACAGAATCCGCTTCGTTCACGTTCATATACTGTACATGTTAGAAGTGTCATTATGAGACCGTTTTAGCTGCCCTAAAGAAGTGAATGGAAAGCGACAAATACTCTATTCTGGATTATCACCCCAGGGGAGCACAGAGCAACTAACAAACATATTTCACCACCATTTGGACTCATATAATGGTCAGGTAACTACACAACCCAAAGTTCAGTCATGCTTTAACATTCCAGATATTCAATAAACATTGTGTGTTTGATAATCAGAAATCATCATTTAAAATTTTTCTTTCTTATTTTCTGAATAAAAATAGAACATTTGATCTCTAGTGATGTTTAGTCAGGAACATATTTGCTGTCAACCTGTCAAACACCTCACAACTCTGCAAGACCTATTTACACATCTGCTACAAGTAAGTTTTATTTTACGAAAAAATACCTCAGGAAAGTTGTGATAGATAGCTTTTATACGTTAACTTAAAAATTTCCACAGCTGTTCATGTTAGCTTGCCATGTTTACCTTGATTATGTTGACCTAGCTAAAATAGCTTACTAGTTAGCTTACTAACAAGTTTACTACTTGTTCCTAGTTAGCTTACTAAAAATACAATAGAATAGCTTACTAGTTTGAATATTTACAGTACTGTGATGTTGAAAATGAAACTAGTAATAATAAGCCTTACAGATGCTGTTTAATCTTGCCCTCCTACTTTAAGTGTTGTTCTCCTGTCCATAGGCGGCCTTTGCCATTTGAGGGCCCGTTTCAAAAACCAATCGGAGCATTTTTACAACCTTTAGCTTTCAAAAATAATAATTATTGGGCTATAACTACAACTCTTTCGGCATGAACATTACTACCCTATTAGCCCTATCTACAGTTACCACCTAGTGGTAGCCTAGTCGTCAACATCCCTATTAAAGTAGCCTATTCATATTTCTCTGAAACCCTCTCTGAAAACTTTAAACCCTCAAAATTTCGATTCGTAGGCCTAATGTTACAGTGTCGCCACTCAAGTTGCACTGCAGGGCAATAAAATAGCAGGGTGCTATTAATAGCACAAACCTGTTTACTTTTACCTTCTAACCTTCATTTTGCCACAGTGACAGACAATAATATGCATAAAATGCACTGTTTCTACACACTAAAATACATGTTCCAATATAGGAACAATAATATAGTCTATTATTAAAACGTTGTAGCTGTTACAAATAAACATTTCCCTTGCGTAGTGTTTATAGACTACATAGCCTATACACAATGTACTTTTGTTATAACGTTAACATTTTTATGTTGTGCATCGAAGGGTTATTATATTATGCAGGTTAATATATTATTTAAATATATTATGCAGGTTCATATATATCCACTGACAAAGACTCAAAAATGTTATCAATTATAAGTATATTTTAAGTTAGTTTATTTGTTGTCTGAACCCTCTTGTACCCTGGGTGACTTGTATGGGGCTACCGGCGACAGTCGGCACTGGCACAATCTGGATTCGATCCGAGACCCTGATCCATGCACCACAGTGTGAATGAGTCACCCAGTAGCCAAAAACATTATTTCTTAACATTGTAGAGAATATTACAATATTATAGAGATAACTGAATAAATCAATTCTGGGGTTTTGATATTATTTCAGTCTTAGTGTATGTTTTTGGTTGGCCCAGACAGTTGTCTGTGTGTACTAAAGGATATTTTAGAGATTTACAGTTTCTGTCCAGGGTTAATGGCCAAAAGCTATAAAACACACTTTAACTAACTACAGTGGTCACCTTGCAATCTAAAACTGTGGGTAGATTGAACCTGGGCCTCAGATTAAACTTTGTATTGAAGGACACTCCTTCGACAGTAATATCAAACAATTTATCTAATGAAGAGTGCTTGTAGGCATGGAAACCCTGTGTTCTGGTTCTAATTTTCACCTTATTTCTTTCTGTAGGAAATAGCGCGCAATTCATCAAATGCTGCTGGTTCAGATACATAAATTAATTTGTATTTATTTGCTTCGCAGGCACCTGTTATCCAAGGTGACTTACTGTGCTCACTTGCTTCGTAACCCATTAATAAAGTCGGAGGAGGAGGAAACCGCCTTGTTCAAGGGTAGAGCGGCGACCGAAATCAAGAGTCCAGAACACACAGTTCAAAGCACTGCTCCCCACAATCCAAATTATGATCATTTCCCCCGTCACTACACCCATGTCGCTGCCGTGGTCATATTCCGGTTATCACCCACTCCTCCACCTGTTGCCCTCATAGGCCATCTGGGTTCATGGATTTTTTGTTTTGTTTTTCAGAACTCATACTTCTTGACCCGGCCGACGCAGAGACACAGGCCAGACGTTTATTATTATCATTATCATCTCTTGTTGCTTTAAACCAGATATCTTAACTCGACCACGCAGTGCGAGTTTCACGCTGGCGACACATCTGAGAATTGCGATATTTTCACAGCTCCCGGACTCGGCCGTCACAGCCATCGCTGTCACTCGGGAGGGTGCCTGCCCCCGAATATAATAGACTTTTTTTATTTTTTATTTTTTTTAACTCCTCTCCCCTGGGAAGGACTGGCAGAGCGGTATTCACTACAGCTTATTTGGAGCAGCGTGGTGCGAGTTTGTATCGACTCCTCCCTTTCTCCCGCATGTGTGTGCATCATTCAAAGTGAATAGCTCCTATTTACATTTATTTGTGTAAATGTTGAGGCTGACCTTATTTTGCATGGCTAATACGAATCACCTTTGTACTGGTATGTGAGTTCTGGCATTCTAGCGAGTATGGCATGCCACTTCGTGTGGATATACAGTATATTATGTATACCCACAATCACACCTCACATGTATACCTATAATCCACTATACACCCTTGCACGTACACCCATAATCAACTGTTTATCTGACATATACGTATAATCACTGGTATACCTCACATGCATACCTATAATCCAATGTATACCTTGCATATATACCTATAATCACCTGTATGCCTCAAACAAACACACATGCACACACACACACACATGCACACACACACACACACACACACACACATCCAATCGGCATACTATAAGGTTCTCTTGTTGCTAGACAGCTGTAGACCTACACCCCCCTCCTCACAGCAGCTAACCGTGCTCCAAGAAGCGTGACAAAGAGGCTTAAAATCCTTTCTAAATGTAGAGCCCTAGGTAGCCAGCATGCCCCCCTGACTGGAAACCAGAATGGAAGAATACGAGTTTAGCAGCTATGGTTACACTTCCCATTCCATGAGCCAGATCTTTCTTTTCCCCCTCTACAGTCAAGCAAATGATCCCCTGGAAAATGGTACTTATTCCAGAAGGAGAGACACCACAGCACTACTGAAAGGTTTCAGGTTTCAGTAGCTCATTTGTTCATACCTGACAGCAAGCACAAGCGGCCGAGGCCTCTGACGAGAGTGAACCGAATGGACCCCGGCATGGAAAACGCCTGTCGGAGTGCATTCCCGGTCTTGTTTTGCTTAGCTGGCTGTTCTGCCGCGCACATGCTGCAAGGTGTTTTCGTTGGCCCCCGGTAACCCACTGACGCAACCCCCGTCCACGAAAGAGGCGTTCGCAATGCCGGCAAACACAACCGATTGTGCATACCTATAAATCATGGGCCATTTCCAAACAGTCTGCATTGAAAATAAAACAATTTTCGTGAGAGGGGAGTGGGAATGGAGGAGGAGGAGATGGGTGGGTGGGGGAGAACAACTGGCAAGCATTCCAGAGGAGGAAGTGCGGGGGAGGGGTGGCAAGGGGGTATTCAGAATCAGCAGCTGGAAGCACTCAAAGCTGCTGTGCAGAGCAAGGGGGAGAGGGACCAGCATAGACTCACGCCACAAGCATGAGAGAGAGGGAGAGAAAGAAAGAGAGAGAGAGAGAGAGAGAGATGGGACTGAAGGCTCCTATAGAAAGTGTAGCTATTTCCACACTGCCACAGAAGTACGTCTGAGCGCAGATATCTCTCCCCTCAGGAAGTCTGACTCGGGTTGCCTTTGGACTAAAAATAATACGGACTAAACGTTATTGGTACAGACACGCAGTGCTCCCTCTGGTCAATGTTATCCCTGCAAACACTGGCTCTCGAGGCAAAGAATGACGCCTCATTTAAAGTTCAGGATCTAAGAGGATTAAAATTTCTGTGGTATGGTTAACAAAATATTAGTTTTCCCCCTAATACTTGGAAGCGTATTGCATGTGTGTTTCTGTTTGTCGGGGAACTCTATATCTGTGTGTATTTTGAATTTACATAGAAAAACATCACAGGTATTTTTCTGTTTAAATGTACATTTACTTGAAACCTGCAACACCTTTTTTGGAATCAAGAGTTAACAGCAGAGTTAAGAACTACGGAAAACCTAAACTTCTTTCTAGTGGAGGGGGAGACAGCTTGCAACTGAACTTGTACATTCAAGCATTTGGCTTGCACCACATGCCTTGTGAATGTGCAAACAACAGGCACTGCTCTGCTCAGAGAATTTTGATATTGAGGATTGGATATTTCAATTTCCATAAGCTCCCTGTGCATGTCCCTCCATTGTCAGGTCTGGGAACAATTCCATCTGGCCCCATGTCTGGGAGTCTGTCCGTGACTTTGTGGTGTCCATGGTGTCTGCGATGGGATCCCTAGCAGGTCAGACCGCTGTGCTCTTTGGGAGCCGCCTTTTTCATGGCAAAAATTGTCATGTCAGCTCGCCTCTGGCTGTTTGGCAGAGGGTGCTGGGAGCATAACCGGCCCCAATGTGTGTGCTCGACCCCAGCCGAAAGCT